>APFE030845255.1:63702-86274 GCA_000404065.3 Pinus taeda
AAAATTAAAATTAAAATTAAAAATTAAAATAAAGTTATTAGCCGACTTTCAATAAAAATTATTTCTTTAACTATTTATCCTTTCACAAATCTCTTCTTCTATCATCATTCATATTCGTCCTAATGATGGATCCTTGTTGGGATTTAAAACGTTGACAGAAATATGATTTCTACTGTGGATACTCTGAGACTAAGCTCAAAGGATATTTTATCATAGGCAAGAACAAATGTAAACCATTTTTTGTTTGATTGATCACATAACATAAGTTAAAGGGAAAGTAATCATTTTATTCTTCATTTTTTTATTTTATTTATGTGATTTACTTTCTTTGATACTTGTCTCCTTCCCTCATCACACAAAGTGACACACGCTCTACTCGACACCATAGGGGACCCCATGGCTCCCCGTCGCTCTAGACATTTCCAAAACATCTCCCCATTACCAGGAGGTGTGCCAGGTCTCCCGCCATTTAGGCATAGAAGGCACCACACAACCACCATTATAGGATCACCCTTTATTGATGCAACTTTGATTGCGACCCCTACTAGTCAAAACACTCTTTTCACTACCCCTCAAGGGACTCCACACACTACCCCTCAGGGGACCCCTCACACTACCCATCAAGCAAGCCCACACACCACCCCTCCAAAGAGTCCACGGGGTACCCATGAGGGTAACCCCTTTCACACTTCCTCGCTAGGAACCCTTATACATATAGTTTTTCAAAATCATTTTTCGATGGAAAGTGACTTCCAAGTCCCATTTTTAGCTTCCTTAAATCTTCCTGATTTAATTCATTTAACCAATGATCATATTGCACATGGATAGAATTGGCCACCCATGCCAACCAAACTACCTTCGAATGTTCTAAATTTTGAAGGGAAACGAGGAGAAGGTACGGAAAACCATTTATGACCTTTCACCTTTTCAGTTCATCTGATAGTATCACGGAAGACACTATTCATCTGTGACTATTTCAATGCACCCTCATAGGGCCCGCAACAAAATTGCTTATAGGCCAACACTCTAGGTCACATGGAAACCTCAGTTCCATAGACACATCATTGCTTACATTCTTCTAGCTCTTGGTCTGCCAAGACTCAAGACTGGAACTCCTAACCCATTTCAAGCAAACATTTACTACACACATATCGGACCACATCCATGAATGGCAAGAATGTTGCAGCTTATGCAAAGCTAATCTGGAAGAAAAAAATCCTCCTCAACTTGTTTTTAATATCTTGTTGATCTAAATATTATCTAAAGTTGTCATTGATGTCAACCCAAGAAGCACCAGGGGCTACCCTGATCTTGCAAGTGAATTTTGACTTAAAAACTTACTATATTTTGAGTCAAGGATCTTCTAGATAGATTCTACTCATCGAGATGTTTCCATTGATATATGGCACACCAAGTAATTCTTCACGATTTGAGAGTTATTCAAGTTTGAAGTTACCAACCCCAATTAGTGGGCTAAAACCCTATGGGGTTGTGGCATGGCACTCATAATTGGTTATGGTCATTGAATAGTCATTAATTAATAATTTTTTAAGCTCCTAAAATCCCTCCAACATTCTCTATAGAAACCCCTCTCAACTCTCTAAAAAGAAATCTCATATATCCTCCAAATGTAGTGATGGTGGCATTTTCGCTATAACTTCATTTCTGCGGAGTCTTAGATTATGAAATTAAAACCCCTTTGATTCAAAATCCTGATGAATGTTGTGACCAAATTTCTGATCTTGGTTTGCTATATTTTCGGAGATATGATCTATGGAAGTTAGGGTTTTGCAGGCTATCGAATTTCATCTCAAAGAAGTGACCTTCGGAAAATCGTCATAACTCTCTCTAAGAAGAGGAATGGAATTCTGTAAAAAGTGGCGAATAGTGCATGGAATATAGTTTTATGTGTATCAATTTCAGAGCCTAAGGAGGAAACAGTGACACGTGGCATGTCGTGCAAGTTCGCTCTACTGAACTAGTCCATAATTAGGTCATTGTGAGAGATTGGGCATAACTTTGCCTTGAATAGTCCAAATCAGGTCAGACCTATGGCATTGAAAAGAAGACTCAGAGGGATTGTAAAGGACTGAAGATCACATGTTGGGGACCTGAAATCTCAGAGATACATCAGAATAAATATCGTGCTCCTAGAAGGCAAGAAAAACTAGATCAAGTGTTGTCAAGGGGTGCAAAGGACCAGACTTTCTAGGGAAGCAAAGAGCAAGGTGCAGCAAAATGATGCAGTAGAGGTAATCTATAGGTAAGTATCTTATGTATATGCATTTTCATCTCTTAATTTCATTAGGTTCTTTGTATTCTAATTCGTTGTTTTTTTTAGCACTGATATATGCTCTGTAGTATGAGGTAAGTCATGCTATTATCATCTCATGGGTATTTCCTTGATGACTTTTTGCAGGTATCATATGTTCATCAAGAGAAGACTCAATGCATAATCTAATTTTCTGAAGAATAAGAAAGGGTAGCATGACAAGAGCAGCAATCAAGGTGCAAAACAACAGCAAGAATTTCACCACATGAAGTCTTCAAGTGGGCAGCACTGCATACAGACATTCTAAAAGTATCATTGTATAGAGTCATTGTAAAAGCATCTTTGTAAAAGTTGTACATGTTTCTATCTGTCAAGAGTTGAAGAGGCAGTGTTGGGACATCTAGGATCATCATTATGTGGTTGTGTCATAAGGGGTTATGGTCTACTATGTCTTCTTCTTCTACATCATTCTATATCATTGTAAAGTGGACCATTTTCCTTGGTACGTGAGTTCCTTCTTCTTTTATTCTTCTAGAGGGTGGTAGGGTGGTGCTAGGCTGGTGCATGAAGTCACCAATAGGTTCAATCCTGTGAAAACTTCAGGGCGGTAGGGTGGTGCTAGGGTGAGTTGTAGCTCATTGGGTGTTGGGGCATCCATTCAGTTGACTACTGAAGAATCTCGGGCGTTGGAGCGTTCATCCAGTGGGAGCTGGAGAAGAATGATTTTCTAGATTCTAGGAAGTTGGAGCTTTCTTTTCAACTAGAGTTTAAGATTAAAGAATTATTAGAAAAGAATTTGGTGGTTTTGACCCGGAGGGGGTTTTCCACCTAAAATTTTTGTGCCTCCTGTGTTCTTTTATTCACTGTTGTTACTGCATAATCACTAATGAAAATTGAAGATTAATTAATGCTCTGAAAAATATTTAAAAGTGCTAATTGCTAAGGAATATTGATCAACCCACCCCCCCCCCCCCCCCCCACCCCTCTCAGTATTTTCCAACAATTGGTATCAGAGCCAGGTTCCTTCAATAACAGTTTAACAACTAGAAGGAGATCATGGAGCATACCAAGAATGGTGTACCTCTATTCAATGAAAATAATTATGCACTCTGGAAAGGAAGAATGGAGGTCTATCTCTTGGCACAAGGTTACAAAGTATGGGACACTTTTCAAAATGGCTTTACACCAAACGCAGATGAACAAGATAAGAAGAATTTGGTAAATGATGCAAAAGAAAAGAATATTATTATCAGTGGACTTATTGAATCTGGTTATCATAAGGTATTGCATTATGAAACTGCCAAAAATGTATGGGACAAGCTTGAGAATATATATGTAGGTGACTCAAATGTCAAATAAGCAAAGCTTCAAATATACAGAGAAAAATTTGAGCAACTCAGAATGAAAGAACATGACAACATTGCTGCATACTTCCAACACGTTAATGAGATAACCAACACTCTAGAAGGATTGGGAGAGCCTGTTGACAAGAAGACTATTATACGAAAGATTCTTAGAATGTTACCAAGAAGATTCAACCCAAAGGTATTGGTCTTAGAATACAGTGCAAATTTGGACAAACTCATCAAAGAGGAATTACATGGAGTTCTCATAGCATATGAAATGAGACTTGATGAAGAAGAGGGTACTTCACATCTAGAAACTGTGTTTGCTACATCTAATAAAACCAATAAGGACAAACAACCTTCAAAGGCAAAGACCTACACCTGCACCTACAAGTGTGAAGAAAAGGAAGGTGATGAAGAAGATTTTTCATATGGAGAATATGCTTACCTTACGAGAAAACTAAAAATTGGTAAGGGAAAATTCAAAGGTAAACTTCCATTGATATGTTTTGGTTGTGGTGAGGTTGGGCATTTCGTAGAAAAATGTTTGAACAGAAGTGATGAAAACTCAAAAGGAAAGAAATTTTTTAAGAAATTCAACAAGCAAGGCAAGAAGAAAGGATTCAAAAATAACTTTCTCTCTAAATAAGATAGCTCATCATCCGATGAAGACAATGACAGTGAAGAAGAAGCCAATGAGAGAGTATTGTTTATGGACTAGCACAATAAACAAGAGGTATCAAACAATGAAGAATAAGGGTTGACCATAGAATAATTTTCTAAGGAGGCAATCAAGCTTATAAAAGAGCTCAAGGGTGAGAAGATCCGTTCCAATACTCTTGAAGAAAAGTTCAAGGTCTCAAAATTGAAGTTGAAGAACACAAATGTATTGAAGAGTCACTTAAAAATAAGTTGGAAGAAAGAAACTGAGAAAGGGAAGCATTAGAAGCCGAAGTAGTCTCGCTGTGTAAGGAAGTGAAGAAGGGAAAAAATATACAAAACTATGCCAACAACTCAATGGCATTTGAAGAACTCATCAACAATCAACGATCTTACAATGACAAAACTAGCCTCAGTTATAAAGAAGAAGAAGTAGGACATTCTACAAAAAAAATACAATGAACCTATGAGATCTGACAGGTATGTAGACTTCATTGAACAAGATTCGCAAGAACATCCTTGGAAGATAATTCGCTGATGAGTATTTCCATCCAAGTACCAACATATTTTTCATGGCTATTGTTATTCATGTGGAAAATTTGGTCATAAATTTGTAGAATGTCATATATACCCTAGGAACCAATACAAATCCAGGAGATCTGTCAAATATGAACCTCCCAGGGCTCAACGAAACATCAATAGGTTTTAACATTTAAGAAGTAATATTTAATGTTACAAATGTTAAAACTTTGGACGTATAGCTAGAGACTGCAGACCTGAAAATCCTCTAGAAGAATCTTCGAAGCCACAGAACGAAGAACATGGAAGAAGAAGCACACTGATAATTGTGCTCTTTCTCTAAACACTCAAAACAACAAAGATGTGTGGTATGTTGATAGTGGTTTCTCAACACATATGACTGGATATAGAAATAAATTTATATCTCTGAAAGAGAAGAAGGATGGAACCATGTCCTTTGTAAATGATGGATCTTCAAATGTTATAGGATCATGTACTGTCAATCTCGGAAGCAAAGATGCTCTAGCCAAGAATGTTCTGTTGGTTGAAAACGTGAATCACAATCTTCTTAAAATTGGACAAATGTGTGTTCAAGGACACATAATGCTATTCAACTCCAAAAAATGTGAAATCGGGAAAGGCAGGTATGGTAAAATTGTGGCTACAACAAGTCGAGCTCCAAACGACATATATGTTTTGGATGAAGCAACTAAAGCATGTCTACTAGCTAAAGAAGATGAAATCTAGTTATGGCACAAACGAATGGGTCACAGAAACTTTGACAATATTGTCAGGATAAGAAAAAAGGAAGTAGTACGAGAAATGACAAAAATCTCAAAACCTTCCAACACACTATGTGAGGCCTGTTAGCGCGGCAAGCAGACAAAATGTAGATTTAAAACAAAACAACACTTTGCATCACATCCATTGGAATTGATACATACTAATCTATGTGGTCCTATGGGAACAAAAGTCTTAGATGGATAATTATATTTCATGTTAACGATAGATGACTATAGTAGGATGATAACCATCAGTTTCCTAAAAAAAAAATATAAAGCATTTGAGTGCTTTAAGATATACAAGGAGATGGTCGAAAATGAAAGTAATTTAAAAATAAAGTGTCTAAGATCAGATAATGGCGTAGAATTCACTTCCAAACTATTTCAGCAATACTGAGATGAAAATGGAATAAAAAGACAATTTTCAACAACACAAACACCTCAACAAAATGGAGTTGTTGAAAGAAAGAACAGAACCATACAAGAAATGGGTAGAACAATGCTGAAGGACTCAAAATTGGATGAAAAATTCTGGGTTCAAGCAATTGATATGGTAGTCTTCATTATCAACAGAAGTCTTCTCATAAATAATTGCAATAAGACCCCATATGAATTATGGAAAGGAAAACTGGCTAATGTAAAATATTTCAGAATCTTCGAAAGCAAATGTTATATCAAAAGAGAAGATCAAAAGTTGGGTAAGTTTGAATCGAATGTTGATGAAGGTATCTTTGTTGGTTACTCATGCAAAAAAAGGCCTATAAATTCTATAATCTAAGACGAAAATAGATAGTGGAGAGCATAAATGTTACATTTGACGAAGATAGTGTTCTAACGAATAATGATGAGGATCTAGAATCTTTGAAACTTGAGATAGAGGCTGAAAAAGGTATAGAGAAAATTCTAGAACAAGACGCAACTATCAACCAGGAAGAAGTAAATAATGATCAGCAAGATATACAGGAACAACAACAAGAAGTTCCTCCAAAGAGAACAAAAGAATGGATTCAACAGAACCATCCATCAAATCAAATCATTGGTGACATAAATGGAGTTGGAACAAGAAAAGTTCGACAAATTCGTTCATCACAACAAGCTCACATTGCTTTTCTAGCAACCTTTGAGCCTAGTAGTTTTGAGGAAGCCAACCAGAATGAACATTGAGTAGTAGCTATGAATGAAGAATTGGATCAAATCGAGAAGAATAACACCTAGAAATTAGTTCCACAACCAAAAGATAAAAATGTCATTGGGACTAAATGGGTGTTTAGGAACAAATTGAATGAAGATGAATAGGTTACCAGAAACAAAGCAAGATTGGTTCGCAAATGTTATGCACAAGTGGAAGGAATTAATTTCGATGAAACATTTGCACCAGTTTCTAGAATGGAAGCCATCCAGACGTTTCTCACCTATGCACGTTCAATAAAAATAAAAGTCTACCAAATGGATTTTAAGTCTGTTATCACTTAAGAAGCAATTTCTAAATTGTTTACATCAGTTTGATTGTGAGGGTTAGGTGTTAGTCCGAGTTCAATGTTTCCATGTTTACTTTAGTATCTAAGTCTTAGGAGTCTTGGTAGTATGGTTAAATAAAGGTCAATAGTCCGTTTTCATTCACCACTAGTCCCATAACCTACATAGGTTCCCTGTATCAAGCTTGTTTTAAAGGTTCTTATGTGTTACGAAACTCTTTAGGTGTTTTTGTAGCACAAACACAGTTTAGGTGTTTTCATAGCACATAACCCAGATTTTACACTGGCTGCGCTACGAAATCGGAGATTCGTGCAGATCCGTAGCAAATCTTTCTCAGTTGTCATATCTGTCAAAATTTGTTATGTTTGCATCATCAGTTGTCAGCCTATACACTTCGCCTATCATGTCCAACCGCTTATCCTCATCATTAGAGTCGTTGGTACCTTGGTACGCTCGGGTTGCAAGTTTCAAGAAGAGCCAAGTATGCACAATCATAATTATGATTGCGTTCATTGCATGAGGAACAAATCAGCAAACGTTCAATTTGAATTCCTTGAACATCAAGCGAGGCAGTATTCAAGCGAGGCAGTGATCAAAGGTTGAGACAGTGATGGTCTTTCAAATTTTCATTACACTGGAGTCTCATGGAGGGGTCTACAGAAAGACAATAGATGCTGCCAGAAGCAGGTGAAACAGAGGAGATCAAAAAAACTCATGAAAGATCTGTGACTTCATTAGAAACATCATCACAACTGCATAAAGAAGATAGAAATAATACAGTTATCTCTCAGGAGGAATATAGTATTGAAGAACTGAAAAAGAAGTTGAGGTTATCAAATCTCGAAATTGCTATATTTAAGAAAGCCTCAAGGAAACATGCAATCAAGGAAGCTCATTTTAATAAAATGGAGGCCCTGTGGGAAGAAAAAACAATTTCAATACCCGAGGTGGTCGACTGTAATGCCCAATACTATACTTGGACAGTTCCTGCAATAAAGGAAGCAGAATTCATCAGAAAAGTTAATACGAAACTGAGAGCTGGGATCAAAGTTATGAAAAGGAAAATTGAGGATTTGAAGATCTAGCTAAGCCAGCGGGAAAGATTTCCTTAGCTAAGGAAAATCACACAGAAGGTAAGGATAAGTCCCAAATTTTGATGATTTACCGCATTCAGTTTTGAATAGCTTCAAGGAAGTTGAAAGGGACATTTCAATATAAAGAGGCTCAAGACAGTCAATTTTGGCTTAAAACTGTGTTTTTGTGATTACACAGCAGTTTCGTAGCGCGCTACGAAACTGCTGTAGATGATGTCTAACACATAGCAGTTTCATAGCGCGCAATGAAGTTGTTGTAGCTGCATAATTAAACTCAGTCGACCAATTTTGAGTGACCGAGGGGAAATTTTTTGAAAGGGAATTTCAGAAAAGGATCATTTACAATGTGCAATCAACCTGCAAGGGAAAAACAAGTAGAGGAAAGATATATGAACTCTAAGTTTTTTTTTGTTATACAAATGATCACCGCTAGTATTGTCCATGACATTTCAAATAGCTTTGAAGAGGTTTTGTCTTCACATAGGTATATGGGAAAGGTTTACAACACATGAAGAACGTGGCACTCCAATATATTTTTGGGTAATTAAAGAAGAACAACATGGTTAATTGGTTTCCAATATCCTTGAGGAAACCAAAAGCAGAAAAACAGGGGCAATTTCCTACTTCCCAGCAGTAGTAAAGGGATAAGACATTAAGGGCCAGCAAGGAGCTTCAAACATCCACTAAAGCTGAATTGAAGGAGACCACTTGTCAGAGAACGAGTTTTGATTGTAATAAATACTATCACCAACATGATGTGGAGTTAAACTCCTAATTGTCTTAGGTTTCTAGAACTTCCAGTTAGCAGTTACTTGCATTAAATAGTTAGTTTAAAGTGTTAATAGGTGTCATAATAAGATGAATTCGAGTTCCCCTGATGCTGGAGGAGGAATCTTAGTTATAGAAAGAGCTCTATATATAGCAGAACATCTGATGAACAAAGGGTTGGAAAATTATTGAGAAAAGTTCTTGTATTGTGCTTTGTGTAAAGACTCTGTTTTCTAGTAATACAATATTGGCCTTGCTTCTCAGGAATCAGAAGGAATTCAATGTTCTGAATGTCTTGTGTTGTCTCTTTCCTATTATCTGCAGTGTTATGAATGTGTGATCACTTAGAAATCACTAACAGTGCTCTAATTTCCTACATACATTTGTAAATTGTGTTCGTCCTCTATGTGTTTGGTGTGTTCTACATATGTTGGATTCTGAATGCCCTGACTTCTATGCAAAGCTAACTTTACTGTCAATACTAAAGCATATCTGACTCCATAAGCCCAATGGATGCTTTCTAATTGTATTTCAACCTCTTATACTTGTTCATTTTGTTTCATAGAGCTAGCCATCTTATTCATTATCCAAATTTTTAATCTTGTGAGAGAGCCCTCTCAGGTTTGGGAGGCTAAGCCTCAGCCTAAAGTAGGTTTGAAATAGTTACTTAAGGTCTACCTGATCACAACAGCCTATCAGGGTCTGATTTTGAGATAACAAAGTCAACATTTCTGAATGGAGAATTAGAAGAAGTTTACATCGAACAACCTAAAGGTTTTCTACTATCAGAAAAAGAAGACTATGTTTGCAGGTTAATGAAGGCTATGTATGGTCTCAAGCAAGCTCCCAGAGCATGGTATGCTCGTCTTGATGGATATCTACGTCAACAAGGTTTCAAGAAAGGTACTGCTGATAGCAATATTTACGTACAAATAAATCAGGATAATTTAACAATCGTTGAGGTATATGTGGATGATATAATCTTTGGTGGCAATGATGATCGACTAAGTAAGAACTTTTCTACAAAGATGCAAAGTGAGTTTGAGATGTCTTTACTTGGTGAGTTGACATACTTATTAGGGCTTCAAATATCTCAGCAAGAGAAAGGAATATTTATATGTCAAGACAAATACATCAAGGAAATGCTCAAGAAATTCAAAATGGAAGATTTCAAACTCTTCCCTACTCTGATGGTAACAGGTTGCAAATTAAGCATAGACAACTCATCTAAGGATGTGGATTAGAGGTTGTACAAATCTATGATTGGTAGTCTTCTATATGTAACAGCCTCTTGACCAGATGTTATGCAAGTAGTTGGACAAGTAGCAAGATTCCAAGTAGCACCAAAAGAATCACATATTATTGGCGTCAAAAGAATTCTTCGATATCTAAAGGGCACAACAAAATATGGCTTGTGGTATCCCAAGGTAAACAATCTCATTATTCAAGCCTTTACAAATGCAGATTGGGCAGGAAGCATTGGTGATTGTAAGAGTACTAGTGAAGCAACATTCTATCTAGGTGGTTGTCTCACATCATGGTTGAGAAAAAACAAAACCTCAATCTCGTTATCTACAATGGAAGCAGAATACATTGCAGCGGCAACTTGTTGTACTCAATTCCTTTGGATGAAACAAACTTTGCAAGATCTTCAAGTAAAATTCAGTGAGCGTGTTCCCATATTTTGTGATAACACTAGTGCCATCAACATCTCCAAGAATCCTGTAATGCATTCAAAAAAAAAAACCATTCCGATAAAATATCATTTTGTTAGAGAAAAAGTCGCTGAAAAGAATATCAAACTTGAATATGTTGGTACAAAATAATAAATCATTGATATTTTCACTAAACCTTTACCTCAAGAAGCATTTTGATATCTTTTCTAGAAGCTTGGGTTCTCCCGAGTTCTCATTATGTTTTCCTTATTCAGAAAATAAAGGGGGAGTGGAAGTATGTACAGGTTCGTAAGATGGTTGTGTGTCAGGGGGAGTTGCCCTTTGCCATTGATGTCAAAGGGAGGAGAGAAGGCAATAGGAAGAGGTGCCATGATCGCAGGGGGAGTACTTGTGTTGCCATCAATGCCAAAAGGGGATATTGTTGATCTAAAGATGATCTGAGGTTGTCATTAATGTCAACCCAAGCAGCACTAGGGGCTACCTTGATCTTGCAAGGGAATTTTGACTTGACAACTTACTCTATTTGGGGTCAAGGATCTTCCAGATATTGTAGAAATTTCAACTATAGAACAAACCTATATATGCAATGTCCTAAAGAATAGTAATTGTTCTACTTCTACAAAACATTAAGCGGAAGCATAATCAAATTCATGAGCAACATCAAGTAGAAACATGCATAACTGATCAAGAGAAATAATCACACATAACACAAGATATATCTAGGGGAAAGCACCAGCATAAAACCCCGACCATGTATTATCAATAAAGTGGAAATCCTCTTCAAAATCCAAAAAGAATTAGCTCTCAAGCTATTTAGTTCTCAATGAACTAGGAAGATATGAAGATATCTCATGAACCAACCAAGCCCTATTTATATAGGCTTTACCTATAGTCCTTGCGTAGTTTTCTTAGGAAATAATAGCAAAAGAATATGTTATTAATTCCAAACATACTAAAATAATCAATGGTCCAACTACGCAATCCTTGAGGACACTAGTTCCTCAACCATGTAAAAACTACTTACTAGAAATAGTCAAGCATCTGATAGTACACTGTCCCACGTCTGATCTCAACTGGGTCTCTGACAGAACTGACATGCAACAATTATCCATGAGTGAATCTTTAGTTATCTAAAAAATAGTTGTCACATGCATGCAAGCACTAACAAACTATATTTTATTATTATAACAACTTGTTAAAATAATCTAATTGGACTTAACTAGTTAGAACTAAGTCAACTGATTCTCTCATTTTAGAACTCATACTTATTCCCTCAATCAGTGGAGGAAATTAAGGGTAAATTCCTCAATCAATGGGACAACTCATGTACATGCTCACAAAGACTTCAAATTCGAATTTCCTTAACTAATTAACTCAACTGAATTAATTAATTAAAATTTCCAACTGCTGTTAAGACCAAAATTAATTTTACTTCCTATAGATTAGACTAGGGACTGCTATAAATAGGAAGGGACCCAGAAATGCTATTTTTAAAACTTTCTATTTTTAGCAGTTTCACCTCTCACCCAATGTGGCCAATGACCTCACTGGCCAAACTTCTATTTTTAGACATGCTATTTTTAGCTAGTCTATTTTTAGCACATTCTAATCTTAACATTTCTTGTTGCACATTTTTCAACACTCCCTCTCAACAAGAAAGGCTTTCTCTCAAACCCGATCCTATAACTCTGGAATGTTCTACATGCAACACATCTACCCGGTCCACTTGCTCCAACAACACTTGGAACAAAAACACTCCCAACTGACCACTTCGTTGGTCTAGGAACATACTCTGATGTTGAATCTCTACCTGATGCTGATAAGTGCTCCCTCTCTGACATCTGTGCTACTACAACATCTCCATGCATCTCACACCATTGCACACTTCTCTGTGCCACCTAGCACTATGCAAAACACTTGTGCCTCTCGCATTGCTGCAGCCTACTAGCTATGCATTTTCCTGGGATTCCTTGCACTGTCACTCTCTCTGTCGCTCCATCCGCATCTGTCTCTACCCAATCAGTCAGTTCCTGCTACTCCACATCAGGGCTCCTATAGAAAGGTCTCATCCAAGAGGTTGGGTACCTCAAGGACCCTGCCCCTCCTCCTTGGGATGATCACTCTATATCGCCCCACCTCCTACCTAGAGGGAATGGCTGCATGTGATCCCTCAGCCCACCTGGCTCGAAGCTCCCCCCTACTAGAGGTCTCTACATGAGTAGATATCTCTGCTCGATCTCCACTCAACTTCCCTTGTTGTGGCTGCTCCACAACCTCCTGAAGTTGTTGCACCAATCGTGGCTCCTCCACAATCGTCTTAGACTTCTTCTGGCTCTGCATGTTGAGAGGTAATATACCCTCCCTCTTAACCACCAAGTCTCCATCAGTTTCCTTGCTACTCAAGGCTTTGAATGCATCTTGAACCTCAATAGCATACAAGTTCTTGACCCGTGAACCAATCTGCTTCACCTGTCTAGTGATGATGTGTCTAAGGAAAACCTTTCCCTTACTGAAGACTACATCATAGCCTCTGTCTTCAAGCACCGCAATTGACACCAAGTTTCTCTTCACTCCTGGTACATACTTGACATCAGTCAAGGTAAGGCAAGCTCCATGCCCCCTCTGAAAAATAATTGTGCCTACACCTGAGACACTATACTTCTCATCATTACCCATCACTATGACTATCTGGAGATCTTTTCCTCCAAAGTACTGAACAAACTCTTGTCACCGGTCATGTGCAAAGAAGCTCCAATGTCAAGAAACCAACCACTTCCCACCATGGATGAAACCATCCATGCATGTGAAGAGTGTGAAATCCAACTCAAACTGTGAAGCAAGTGCCTCACCTTCAAATCCTTCCCTAGATCCCTCCTTGGATTTCCTCTGTGGATAATTTGAAACATAATGGACCACCTCATGACAACGAAAGCATCACACTTTCGATTTGTCAACCTTATTCCCATCATTGGAATAACTGCATTCAGAAAGAGAAACCTTCTTCTTCCCCTTCTTTTCCTTACTCGCTAAGGCACAGTTCTCCTCATCATGCATGGATGAACAACTGTCTCTGGTGCTCCATCTGATCTCCTCCTGCATCAAATCTAACCATAGTTGTTCCCAATCTAGTAGTTTCTCCCTTTCATTCACCGAGTCCTCGTAGTTATGCTAGCTCTTAGGAAGGCCAAGGAGTGCTAGACTCACCATATCCTCATCCGATGCCACAACCCTGACACTTGCAAGCTCATCCTTGCATGTGATGAGCTTGGTCAGATACATAGAGATTGTCTCATCCCTTTCACACTTGATCTTCCGAAGTTTGTCCTTCAGTTCCAGCTTCCTCTGATCATTTCTATTATGATATAAATCTTTCAATGTTTTCCATATTGAATGTTGAGTCCCCTTCCCATTGAGTCTTGAGACAATGTGATCTCGCACTCCCTCCATGAGAATTCTCCTAGCTCTAGCCACACACTTCGTCCATTCCACTTGCTCAATCTTGTCAGTAGGCTTAGGAATTTCTTGATCAATGAAATTCTTAAGGACATTATCTTCCAAAACTACCTCCATATGATCCTTCCAAGCTATATAGTTTGAGCTGCCATCAAGGGCATACTCAAGCCTCAAACCATAGAACGCCATCGATGAAATAGATGTGATAAGAACTTGAGATCTATATCCCGAATAATAAACTTTGAATTTCTCCTACTAGTATATTGTTCTTTCTTGATCACCCGTGCTCTGATACCGTGTAGAAATTTCACCTATAGAACAAAACGATATATGCAATGTCCCAAAGCATAATACTTGTTCTACTTCTACAAAACATTAAGCAGAAGCATAATCGAATTCATGAGCAACATCAAGTAGAAACATGCATAACTAATCAAGAGAAATAATCACACATAACACAAGATATATATAGGGGAAAGCACCAGCATAAAACCCCAACCATGTATTATCAATCAAGTGGAAATCATCTTCACAATACAAAAAGAATTATCTCGCAAGCTATTCAGTTCTCAATGAACTAGGAAGATATGAAGATATCTCATGAACCAACCAAGCCCTGTTTATATAGGCTTTACCTATGGTCCTTGCATATTTTTCTTAGGAAATAATAGCAAAAGCATATGTTATTAATTCCAAACATACCAAAATAACCAATGGTCCAACTACGCAATCCTTGAGGACACTAGTTCCTTGATCATGAAAAAAATACTTACTAGAAATAGTCAAGCATCTGATAGTACAATGTCCCACATTTGATCTCAACTGGGTCTCTAACAGAACTGACATGCAATAGTTATCCATGTGTGAATCCTCGGTTATCTAAAATAATAGTTGTCACATGCATGCAAGCATTAACAAACTATATTTTATTATTATAACAACTTTTTAAAATAATCTAACTGGACTTGACTAGTTAGAACTAAGTCAACTGAATCCCTCATTATAGAACTCATACTTATTCCCTCAATCGGTGGAGGAAATTAAGGATAAATTCCTCAATCAGTGGGACAACTCATGTGCATGCTCACAAAGACTTCAAATTCGAATTTCCTTAACTAATTAACTCAACTGAATTAATTAATTAATATTTCCAAGTGCTGTTAAGACCAAAATTAATTTTACTTCCTATAGATAGACTAGGGACTGTTATAAATAGGAAGGGACCCAGAAATGCTATTTTTAAAACTTTCTATTTTTAGCAGTTTCACCTCTCACCCAATGTGGCCAATGACCTCATTGGCCAAACTACTATTTTAGACATGCTATTTTTAGCAATTCTATTTTTAGCACATTCTAAATTTAAAATTTCTTGTTGCACATTTTTTAATAGATATATTCTACTTGTCGAGATGTTTCCATTTATATATGGCATGACAAGTAATTCTTCATGGTTTGAGAGTTATTCATGTTTGAAGTTAGTAACCCCAGTTAGTGGGCTAAAACCCTATGGGGTTGTGGCATGGCACTCATAAATGGTTTTGGTTAGTGAATAGTTATTAATTAATAATTTTTTAAGCTCCTAAAATCCCTCCAACATTCTCCATAGAAGCCCCTCTCAACTTTGTAAAAAGAAATCTCATATATCCTCCAGATGTAGTGATAGTGGAATTCTCGCTATAACTTCATTTCTACACAGTCTTAGATTCTAAAATTCAAACCCATTTGATTCGCAATCCTAATGAATGTCATGAACGAATTTTAGATCATGGTTCGCTATATTTTTGGAGTAAGTTAGGGTTTTTGCAGGCTTTTGAATTTCATCTCAAAGAAGTGACCTTGGGAAAATCATCATAACTCTTTCTCTGTGAACAGGATTGGAATTCTGTAAAAAGTGATAGATAGTGCATGGACTGTAGCTTCCTATGTATCAATTTTAGAGCCTAAGGAGGAAACAGTGACACGTGGCATGTCGTACAAGTTTTCTCTACTCAACTTGTCCACAATTAGGTCATTGTGAGAGATTGGGCATAACTTTGTCGTTAAGAGTCCAAATCAGGTCAGACCTGTGGCATTGGAAAGAAGACTTAAAGGGATTCTATAGGACCAAAGATCACATGTTGTGGATCTGAAATCATAGAGATACCTTAGATTAAATATCGTGCTCCTAGAGGGCAAGAAAAACTAGATCAAGTGTTGTCAAGGGGTGCAAAGGACCAAACGTTCTAGGGCAGCATAGAGCAAGGTGCAGCAGAGGTAAGCTATAGGTAAGTATCTTATGTATATGCATGTTCATCTCTTAAGTGCTTTAGGTTCCTTTTATTCTAATTTGTTGTTTTTGTTTATCACCGACATATGCTTTGCAGTATGAAGTAAGTTTTTCTATTATCATGTCATGGGTATTTCCTTCAAGAATTTTTGTAGGTGTCATATATTCATCAAGAGAAGACTCAATGCATAATATAATATTCTAAAGAAGGAGAAAGGGTAGCATGACAAGAGTAGAAATCAAGGTGCAGAACAGTAGCAAGAAGTTCACCACATGAAGTCTTCAAGTGAGCAACACTGCATACAGACATTGTAAAAGTATCATTATACAAAGTCATTGTAAAAGAATATTTGTAAAAGTTGTACAATTTTCTATCTACCAAGAGTTGAAAAGGCAATGTGGGAGGTCTAGGATCATCATTAGGTTGTTGTTTCATAGTTGGGGTTATGATCTAGTGTGTCTTCTTCTTCTACATCATTCTATATCATTGTAAAGTGGACCATTTTCCCTGATATGGGAGTTCATTCTTCTTTTATTCTTCTATAGGGTGGTAGGGTGGTGCTAGGGTGAGTTGTAGCTCATTGGGTGATTGGGGCATCTGTTCAGTTAACTACTAAAGAATCTCGAGCGTTGGAGTGTCCATCCAGTGGGAACTGGAGAAGAATGATTTTCTAGATTCTAGGAAATTAAAGCTTTCTTTTTAATTGGAGTTGAAGATTAAAGAATTATTAGAAAAGTGTCCAGTGGTTTTTGACCTGGAGGAGGTTAATGATAATTGAAGATTAACTAATGCTTTGAAAAGATTTAAAAGTGCTAATTGCTAAGGAATATTGATTTACCCCCCCTCCCTCTCAGTATTTTCTGACAAATCTCTCATGTCAGAAATACCAAATATGTGGCGAATTCATCCCCCACAAAATGAGGAAGAGGCTATCAACAAAGCTCATCAATTAGAGTTGATATACACACAATTTGGATACCTCTACCATTTCCTTCAAGATGCACCCCACGTGAAAAATTTTAAACCTAAGATACCAGGCTCATCTAATGCTATATATGGATTAACCAATACCATAGCCTAAAATAAACCAAGAACCACCTTCTAGTACTCTGGAAATACTTACCATGTCCAACCATTTGGTGCCATGATTTCATCATACCCACCGCAAAACATAAGATATTATCCTAGTCAACCTACCCCTATGCAGAACCTTTCTATGTAGGTTGGCCCATACCCTCCCTCGCAACGTAGCCATAGTACCCCCCCCCCCCCCCATGCATGATAGCCAATATCCTACGACATAGGGAAATGCATATCTCCCTAGGACTACAGAAGAAGTTTACACTTCCCATAGCACGTATGCTAATCAACGACCAAGGAGTTTGTATTTCCATTTTCTAGCACCTCAATAGAATAACCCACCAGCATAGACTAATGCAAGGGTTAATTTTGATCAACCTTATCTCCCCCAAAAACAACAATCATTTTAACAACTATACATGGATAATCTGCTCAACGCAACTATGAAAAAAGGAAAGAAAAAGCCAAAGGTAGAGCTTGGATAGGGGGGGCAGCAGGGGAGGCGGGCGGGGGGGGGGAATCAACAACAACCTCTACAAGCACCAGTTGGGGGAAACCTCAACTGGAACCCAAACTAGGGACATACCAATAATAACCCACAAAGGAAAAAAAAGAACCCCAGTCTATGGAATAATCACGCTTGTTCCATTTGCAGGGAATATGGTCATTAGACCCATTATTGCTCTAAACTCCCTAAGTTGAAGAGGATGAAATATAATGAGGGGGAAAGGGGGACAAAACCAACAAAATGCAGTAATGCAAAATCCTTTCCCCCGTTAAGGAGTGGTAATACTCAACATGAACTTGCCCCACAACAGTATTGAAATCCTCCTGGATGAATTTCCCAAAATACCTCAAGTCGCGACATTTACATGGCATGGGAACAAATTCTCTTGCAGAAACAGAACTAGGATTACAAAACTCTACCAAAAACTAACCCATCCACCTCAAACACTATATCACCTACAACACCTTTGAAAATCTCTAGACACCCCATAAAACCCATCCCAAAGATGGTCAAATTTCCTTTACTACGAACAATACATAACTCAAAGGCTACTAATAGCTACATCATAGTTGATGACTTAGCTCAATGTCCTACAGCTATGTGAGCATTGGAAGTATTGCAAACATGCCTAACCCAATGGAAAGGCTTTTTTTCAGCATTAGGAGAAATTGACCCTACCGATTCTCATTTAATGACTTTTGACTTGGATATCTCTACTCCACGTCTTCCATCGATATTTGCCTTCCAAATCCCAGTCACAATCTGAAATATCACCATCCACCACTGCATAGTCAATCAAGGAGAATCAACATGCATTATGTCCAAAACAGTTTGGAAAAAACTTAGATCTCCATAACTCAAACCATTTGACATCACTCTCAGAGCGTACTATGGGTGCCCTTCTGCTCCCATATACCTATACCAAGATGTTCCTCTACAACTTGTCAGTAAAATGGTGCCCATTTACATAGAAGTCCTAGACGCATAGTTGGATTACAATATCATTCTTATCCGAAGTTACACATATGCGATGAAGGCAGTGGCATCTTTGATATTCAAGGTAATGATGTTACCTCATAATGGGAACATTTTTACAGTTGACCAACACACATACTATGAGGATAAGGTACCCACCACCCCTAATGACATGCTACCTTTCGTAGGATCTTCCCCTGAGTTGATCACAATCCACACTGAATTCAGACCTAGAAATTTTAAACCATCAATGTGCCTTGGTACATACACTAGAGACCCACCTTTGCTAGAGGCCATTCCTATTGCCACAAGAGCCCTAGTGTGCATGATGAGTTCACCAAACACCCTTAAGATCAGAGACTAATTATAGGCACCATCAACACTGCAACTGTCGATTCTATGTTCCTACCATATGATATCACCCAAACACCCTTCGTATACCCTCCACTTGGTGTTGTCTCACACCAAGCCATGACAACACTTACATTACCAAATATGGCTCTCACGATACTAGTCTAGTATCTGGCCCCTCAGACCATGTTGGAAAACTTAAGTTTCACCTCAAAAAGCATCATTCCTATAGCCCCTCCTCAGGAAACAAACCCAAATAAAGCAATGCCCGCATCGACACTAGCTAATGCCCACAAGAGGGATAAGAAAAAATGCAAGAAGGTGGAAGATTCAAACTCTTTCTTGTCCAGGGTACCTCCACCCTATGATTTGTGTGAAGTAGTTGGGAACCCTACCAACATGTACCCCGAGTTAGAGGAGTTAAAATATCTTCTGCATGCCCCAAAAATGCCAGTGACCCCACCTCCACCTACTAGAGAAAAGGCAAGCACGTAAAAATTCTTTGCACACAACCCATGCATGTGCTACATACGAGGAGTACAGGAATTACACTCATCATTGCCTCAAAATCCCTCGATCTCAAGATGCATTAAGTGCACTCGCCCAAGATAATATTATGGCTCATCCACTTCCCAGCACACTAGTGGTGGATGATGGATCCAAAACCATCTTTTGTGTTTTACAAGAAGAGGCTTCGTGCTCATATTCCCCTAACACCTATGGTCACAAAACCTCCCACCATACAAGGAGGCAGACATAATTAGTGACACCTCAACCTGCCTCCCTATGCACTTTATGTGATGAACCAAACCATCTTATTAACCAATGTCCTGAGTTTTTGGAATTGAAGAAATGGTACCTAAACCCTCAATTTATCCCTAGCAATAGATCCAGGAACAAATTCCATAATTGACTCATGTGTACACATAACCATCATACTCAATTTTTCCTAACCCTTCCTCGATACCATGAAACATTGGCTTTTATGCCCCAATTCATCACTAAGAACTCAACATATGTCCAAATAGATACACCATCTTAGGATAACACCATGCCAGTAAGGGATGATGGATATAGAACTATTTTTTGTGTTTTCAAGGAAGAAGCACCACATGCGGTTCATCTAGGTACCTAACATCTTGTTACCCCTCACCTCTAGTTAGAATCTAAAAGGAAGACAAAACAACCTTAGGTAGTATGGTCAAAACCTCCTCACATATGTGCCCTATGTGACAAACCTAACCATCTGGTTAATCAATGTCATGAATTGAGAAAAATCAAAGATGTCTTTCGCTTGTTGGTTCATATTCCTTGACCTACTCACTCAAATCAAGCTAGACACTAACATGATCATTGTCACATCTGCTCCCAAACACATCATATGTGAAATTGTCAATACCTTCCATGTTTCTGAGAAACAAGAGCAACATTGAGGCAAACTGTCATTGGGGACACAAAACATGTCGATATTAAGATTTAGAGGTGGCTGAAACCCAGGAGTGTCCCATTTCATGACACCAACCTAGTGTCATCATCTCACATAATGGGAAATCTTGAAATCCACACCATTTATCATGTTATCACTAGTCGTGCATGCAATGTTTCTACCAACGACTCTCATAGTTCAGAGACATCTCCTCTTTTACAAAAATTTGGACAACTTAGAATTTGAATTCCCTAAGTTCACCATATCCCTAAAAACTAGCCTCTCATGGAAGAATGTGCATTGACTTCTAGGATGCCGACATTATTGTGGGAACCTACTCCCACTCACCATCAGTCCACCATTACAAAGATTTTACCGCCACCTAATGCTGATGACACACAACATAACATATGATTCATTTCCTCTTCCATAGGAACTGTGATTCATGTTATCTTCTCATCATTTTTTTGTGTCAAGATTGCTAAAACTACCACAATGATGGTATCGCAACTAAATGTGTAGACGCATCCCATATACACATTGTCAACTTTACTTAGTTCTATGAAATCAACCACCAAATCATTTTCTTACTCATGTACTAGCTTATCTATGCCCAAAATCCACCCTCATGACCTCGCATAACCAAATTCAACATTAGATAATATTTTTCACTCAGAAAAGAAATATTCTTGAGGCCATAAAGAAACATGAGTGTCCGTGGGATGCCATGCATAATCGTTCTTTCTTTCCACCTAAAAAAGCATTTGTACCTATTGATGCACCCAAGCACAATATTTTCATAATAGACTCAAAGGATTTCCTACCACCAGGATAGGTAGATTGGTTTAAAAATCCCATCCTAACACTAGATTCATTTGAGGAAGGGAATGTGTCAAATATCTCACCTACCATTAAGGTCAATATTTCAAGCAAAGCTAGCATTGTGGAAGAGATCTCGCTAGGGGAAACATGCTCTCAGAAGAGTTGACCTCATACAAAGCCCTATTTTAAGAATATAGGGATATCTTTGCATGGACTTACTATGATATGCCAAGCATCAGTCCCACCATCACAGAACACCATAATGGCACATGGCCTGATGCCCTCTAGTTCGGAAAAACAATGCCAGCTCCATCCTTCTAAATCAAAATTGATCAAGCAGAAAATTGACAAGCTCCACAAAGTTGCCTTCATTTATCCTATCACTTACACTTTTTGGGTTTCCAACCCTGTATCCGTTATGAAAAAGCATGGCACCATTCATGTATGTACTAATTTTCGAGATCTAAACAAAGCATGTCCCAAGGGAAATTACCATATGCCAATGATCGAACAAGTTATTGATGCATGCATCTATCATGAAGAATTATCCTTCATTGATGGGATCTCTAGGTTTAATCAGATTTAGATTTGCCATACGGATCAATATAAAACAACCTTCACAACCCCATGGGGCACACTCGCATACTGAATCATGCCCATTGTTCTTAAAAATGTTGGCACCACCTTCCAGCGGGCCATGAATTACATCTTCCATGATCTAGCTCATCTCATCCTTGCCTATTTGGACTACCTCACCGTATGATCAAAAAAGCGCATATATCATTTGGATGATCTTCTCCTAGTGTTTCAGAGATGTTGAAAATACAACCTATGCTTGAACCCTCTAAAGTGTGTCTTTTGCATCAATGTGCGAAGACTACTGGGATTCGTTGTTTCCCAACAAGGTATTAGAGTTTACCATATCAAGGTCCAGGCTATCCAGGAAGTGACCCCTCCAAAAACTTTAAAACAGTTACAAAGCTTGTAGGGTAAGGCTAACTTCTTACACTACTTTGTACCCGACTATGCCACTTGTGCGCATGGCTTCTTGTGCCTCCTTCATTAGGATATTCCCTTACACTGGGATGAGCAAGCAT
>APFE030845265.1:0-13105 GCA_000404065.3 Pinus taeda
TAATCGTCACCTTGATTATTTGCAGTCGGTATGGGCCTATCACCACCTATACCAGCCTCCTAAGCAAGTCTCAGACCTCAACTCTTCAAAACAAGCTCTGGAAATGAGAGAAAGACATCAAAAAAGCAATGTAACTCTGGTTCCGCACTTTCTCTCACTTTTGCCTGCGGGCCTGCACCTTTTGTTCAGGATATTTGCGTACTTATACGCTCTGTATGTAAAGGGGAGGGTGCATACCCCTGTGAAAGTCAAAAGGTGCAATTTTTATCTTAAAAAACTCACTTTGGGTTAATTCTAGAGGTTTCTAGAAGGAATTTTGACGTGGATTCTTCGCTCCAAGTGGTTCATGCATCCCAAAAGAGAAGGAGCTAATCCCTTGTTAGGAGGAGATATCCCTTTGAAGGAGGATCTAGTAACTACCCTCCATTGCACTGTAAATTGAGGCATTGGGTTAGTGGCTAGGGAGGTTAAGAGTTGAACATTTTTGAGGGTAAATGCTGGTGAAATCAAGACTTCCTATTTGAGCTTAAGAGGAGAGGTCACATACCTTTTTGGCTTCATTTGGGGAGTGAGTGAAGCTTGTCAAAGTAGAGGAGACTTCTTGTTGGACCCTGGGAGGAGCTTGTACAGCTCAAGGCAAAGGTTGTAAGGTTCTTCTCCTTTTGAATTAATACAATCAAGCTCATTTTTCTCAACAAGTATCTTATGCTATTTGTTTCATGGACTCCTTGACTTTCATGTTAAATATGTTTTATAATATTGGATATTCAGGTGCTATTTAATCGTTTGCCTTGTTTGTACTTGCAGGTTTGCGACGAAGGAACTTACTTGGATCAAAGGAGCGAAGGCATCTCCAAACTTGCGTTGGACATGAGGTAGGCCCTTAAACACATTTGTTTGCCATTATTTATAAAGCGCATTTAGAGAAAGATAGTGTCTGGTTGGTTTGCTTGTCATTAGGTCTTCATTAGATTCTAGGAAGGTCTATCTTGTCCGCAAGATCGACTCATTCCGCGTGACACTCTTGTTCTAGACCTAGATTATTTTGATGGTTCAATTTGCCCTTTTTCTCTTTATAGTTTGATTCTGCAATCTTTCCTTTAAAGAAAGTAGGAATTGATATTAGAAATATTCATACCATCTCTGGCATTGCCTGTGCTTCGTCTCTAAGTTTACGAATCCCCCAGATTGATAATTTAAGTGTTGAGGAATTTGGTTAAGTGTAATTCCTGCACCCAACATTTTGGCGTTGTTGTCAGGGAGCCGATTTGATTTGGTAAGAATTTTCTAATTATACAATAGAGGTAATTTTTCTTTATTTTTTAGTATTGTTTGGAAACTAATTTTCTTTTGAAGGAATTTTACTGGTGTTAATTGATTTCTGACAGGATTTATATTAGAAATTACTTGTTGTTTTTCTTTCTTTTTCTGAAATGAATGCCTAGGAAAGGTAAGGGTCCAACTCTCGCTAAGGGCCAAAAGTATTCTAAAAAAAATTCTCATTGTGGGTCTCCTTCTGTGAGTAGGAAGCCCAATCCAATTCAAAACTATCATGCAGGAACAATCCATATGGATTCTAGTGACAACAGCTTAGGTGTGGTTCAGCCTATTGAGAGTAAGAGAGAAACAATGGCAGATCATGAAGATTATGTGAAAGGGTCTGGTGAAAACAAGGTAAGTGGAGAATAATCCACTTTTGTGTTTCCAATTGTGGATCCTGATGGCAAATGATGAATATTCCACCATCAGCTCTCCCCCATTTCCATGGTAAAGTTCATGAAGACCTTGACTCTTTTCTATTTGAGTTTGATATTCTGTGTAGAAGTTATGATTATTCAATTGATGCTCAGAAGTTAAGATTATTTCTTGCTACTCTCAAGGACTCAACTTTACGCTGGTTCATCGGGCTAAGAGGAAACTCTATAACCTTTGAGGATCAGATGAAGAAATTGTTTTTGTCTAAATATTGGGAATATTGCAAAACTCGGGACATGCAAGATGCGATTTTTACAATCATACAAGGTGATGATGCAACTCTTGAAGATTACTCACAAAGGTCGAAACTTAAGCTTGATTCTAGCACTATTAGAACCTTATTCTTAAGAGGACTTACTGATAATTCTAGAAGTAATCTAAATCTTCTAGGACAAGGTGATATTTCTTCGCAAACTTTTGATCAAATTTGTGAATTATGTAGGAAATTTTCAAGAAATCAGTATAGATCTAGTAGAGGAACTCGAAATAGAAATAGAAAAACTGAATCTACCAATGTTATGATTATTGGACTAGAAAATAAAATGGAAAACATGAAAATTGATATAATGAATGTTGTTTCTAAACATATGGACTCTTTAGAATTTCAGCAAAAAACATATAAAGGAACAAGAGTCACTATGTATTTTCTGTCGTAAATGTAGAGACAAGCATCCTCCTAAAGAGTGTCCTCTTAATTTAAAAGAAACTAATAAGTGTGATATTTGTGTAGAAGACCATATCACACAAAAATGTCCCTCTATACCAGGACTTAAAGTTGTATTTATAGGGGGACAACCTCAAGTTGAATACTTGAATTCTATAGGAGCAAGAAGAAATTGGCCTCAGGTAGGTGCAGATATGATTCCTAAATTTTCTCCACACTATTTTGGTTATAATTCACATGCATATTCTTATCCTAACACTAATCAACAGTGGTAGTACGGAAATCAATATCAGCATGGGCAGCCTCCTCAACCACGGCAGCAAGGTTGGAGAGGACCAACTCATGCTCCATATTCCTACCAACCACCTATGCAGTCATATCCTCATACACAGAATTCAATGCCTCAGCTTCCGAGTTAGTCTACTCCACCATTGCCTTTACCTCCACCCTTTCTACCTCCTCAATTGCCTGCTCAAGCTTTGCCCAATCCTAACAATAACAAAGCAGTGAAAATGATTTATGTCACAAACCCACCTTTACCATTTGAGTACTAGTCTATTCCAGTTAGGGTTCATGATTTTTAGTTAAGATTGGGAAGGACTGTAACATAAGAAAATTAGAAACAACCCATAGTGATTATTGAAGAGGAACGAGAAGAGGAAACTCCTAACCATTCTCTGAAAGTAGTCACCAAGTAGCCCTTACCTTGTAGATCCTTGCCAGCTTCTTCCAACCAGCCTCCCTTCCCTGAGAAGCTAGTGATGGAAAGAAGTGAGCCTATTTCTAAGACTAGCTTGGCATCAGAGCTTTAGAATATTTCCATTAAAATACCTTTTCTTCAAGCCATCAAAGAGATCCCCATTTGTACCAAGATTATTAAGGAACTCTGTCTCAAGAAACCTAGGAGGAAGAAATTGGAACCCCAAACCATTCAATTTGTTGGTAGGGCAATAGAGTTGATGAGGCGATGTGTATCTATGGAAAAATATATTGATCTTGGAAACCCTGTTGTCTCAGTTCAGATTGGTAATGTCCTTGTCTTTACTGTTCTTATAGACCTGGGGGCAGCCATTAATGTCATGACTAAGCAAACCATGGATCAACTTCGGTTATCTCATCTTTTCTCGACTCCCATTGTGCTTGAATTAGCAGATAGATCTAAAATTAAGCGAGGAGTATTGGATGATGTGATCATCTCATTAGATTCTTGGGAATGTCATGCTCATTTCATTGTGCTTCAACCAAAGAACCCAGTAGGAGGACATCCCTTGATCTTAGTTCGACCATGGTTTGCTACCATCGATGCATATATTGGATGTGGTTATGGTGATACGTATATTTCACTTGGAGACTCTAGGAAGAAAGTTACCTTATATCCCCCTGCCAGATCCATTCAGGACCTTCGAGATACTTTATGGTTGGATCAAAGTAGTGATGACAAGACTCAGCCCATCATCCTTATCCATCATTACACTGGGTATTCACAAGAAGATGAGATTCAAGATTTCCTTAATAATCTAGACACTATGCCTGATTTTGAGCCATTGAGCCAAATTTTCAGCCTATATTTTCAAGATAATCATGATTCTCATTCTTATGTATTGTTGAGCCTCAAACCTGCACCTTCCTATGCACCCTCTTAGCCTTCTTTCTCCACTCACTTCATTCACCCAGTTGTTAAATCATTGCATTATAGTCTAAAAAGGACTATTTATATGGTTTTCTGACTATACTTATGACTGTTGTTTGGTTTAGTTTTTTTGTTCATGCAGCTGCGGAAACTTGTCAGTTTCCGCAGCCAGCACAGGTTTCCGCAGCCAACCCAGGATTCCGCAGCTATTTTGTTAAAAGCTGTGCTCCAGGTGTCCTCTGAAGAAACGAGCTACATGGGCAAGCTCCAGGTGGCGGATACATGGAACGTGTCCATTCAAATCGGCCAAATCATCCATGAGAGGTCGCGGTCAACCAAAGTCAAAGAGAAGGCCAACCAAAGAGTTCAGCGGTGGCACGTCACTGTTTTGGGCACGTGAATGATACGTGGCATAGTCCTCAGCTCACGAAGGCACCAGCACACCTGGAGATCGTTCCTGAGACCTGAATCTAACAGCCAACCACTCCAAAGATTTAAGAAACATGATGACAGTTACACTAGATCTCGGCTGAAGAGATCTACGTGTCTTTAGCAACGCAGTTAATAGAGTAGAAGTTGTTAGTTAGCTTTAGTATTTTGGCATTATAAATAACGCGTCGTTGAACGCTGTGAAAAAAACTTTTTGATATGTATGAATCCTGAACTGTTTATGTAATTCCGCACTGCTGGTTATCTTATCACCGCACTGTTTTATATGCTGCTGTTTAATACATGAGAAGACTTTTCTGAGTTCAGCCGTGTGATTATTTGTTGATTGGATGAAGTGGCAGAGGGCCCTGGCACGCTAAAGCCTTGTTAAGTTTTTATTTAGATTTATTATGTTTTTGTTTTTCTCATTAGTTTGTACATAATATACTATTTTATGTTTCTGCTGTTTATATCTTCACCTTTGTTTTCTTAGAGCTGCAAACTGATCAGTTCTTTTCTGTAGGTTTTCTTAGGCAGCCCGAGCAATTTTTCATCTTTTTGATAACTTTTGGCATATGAGATCATCTTGTCCTTCCTGCTAACTTTCATTTTCTGAAGTTTAAATTCAGCATTGTCCTTTTTAAGTTGTGAATTGCTTATTTCTTTTTCTGCTATTTAGATATCATACTGCTCATCAATTTATGGTTTCTTTCTATGGTCAAGTGACTATATCAGCAAGAAATCAGAATATTACTAACCGTAGTGTGATTTAGTTATCATATTGCTTACTCATGGTTGCTTTACACAAGGTAGATTGAGCTGAATGGTAAAGGACTAGAAGAGTTCAAGTAGTGTGATTAGTTTCTTTTATGCAATTTACTTTCTTGTCATTTAGATATCATATTGCTTGACATGTTCATGATTACTTCCCCAAGGTAGATTGAGCTGAAGGGTAAAGGATTTGAAGAATTCAAGTAGTGTGATTAGTTTCTTTTATGCAATTTACTTTTTTTCTTGCCATTTAGATATCATGTTGCTTGACTTGTTCATGATTACTTCCTGCAAGGTAGATTGAGCCGAAGGGCAAAGGATATGAAAAGTTAAAGTAGTGTGAATTAGTTGCTTTGCTTTAAGTTTGAGTTGTTTTTAGTCTTTACTTTCTTTTCATTTCAGCAGCAAGGATACTGGGCCATTGTCATTAGTTCACTATCTGATGCATTTATTTTCTCTTAAGAATTGATTTGATTTTAGTTATTGTAAAGCTTTCTTTTGAGCACTTTCAAGTTTAGAAACCATCACCATCTACACTCCATACTTCACTTTCATTCTCACCATCACACATTAAAGAAAAATAAATCCAAAAACAAAGTAAAAAGCTTAAAACGACAAAAGCCTAAGGAAATGGTTATCTAGTACATATAGTACACTTCACTTCGTCAGTTTACGAACCCCGGGTTGACATTTTAAATAGCAATTTATATCACACTAA
The DNA here is from genome assembly GCA_000404065.3 of Pinus taeda. Lineage (NCBI taxonomy): Eukaryota > Viridiplantae > Streptophyta > Pinopsida > Pinales > Pinaceae > Pinus > Pinus taeda. The sequence goes on from APFE030845265.1 coordinate 5,968, forward strand.
ATTGACTAAACATGTACCGCTGCATTTGACCACTCCCTTGAGTACTCCTGAGCCTGATACTACTCTTGTTGAGGTTAGCCTTGGTAAATCCTTGTATATTAGTTTAGATTTGGACTCATATCAGCGAGAGCAGCTTGTGAATTTGTTGTGAAACCATCTTAGTGCGTTTGTATGGGGCTACGAAGATATGAAGGGTATCCCTCCTGAAACTTTCACACATCATATCTATATTCAGGAAGGAGTCTGACCTGTTTGACAACCCCAAAGGCAAATGAATCCAGCTCTAAGAGATATTGTGAAAGAAGAAGTACATAAACTCTTGGATGTCGGTTTTATCTATCCTATTTCTAACAATCAATGGGTCTCTCCATTAGTGCTAGCACCTAAGAAAGATGGAAGATGGTGTATTTGTATTGACTATCGAGAATTAAACAAAGCCACTCTCAAAGATTGTTTCCCTCGCCCATTCATTGACCAGGTGCTTGATACCCTTGCAGGAAAGGAATTCTTTTCATTTTTTGATGGCTTTAGTGGCTATAACCAAATATAGAATGCACCTAAAGATAAGGAAAAAACTACCTTTACATGTACATGGGGTAGATTTTCTTATAGAGTGCTTCCTTTTGGTTTATGTAATGCTCCAACTACCTTTCAAACGGTAGTCTCGGCTATTCTTGTTGATCTGGAATTTGTGGAAATTTATATGGATGACTTTTATGTGTTTGGTGATTCTTTTCATGAAGCTCTTGAAAACTTGGAAAAAGTAATTCTTCATTGTGAGGTACCCCATATTTCTTTGAGTGACAAGAAATGCAGATTGATGTGCAAAGTGGGGGTGGTACATGGCCATTTGATTTCTAGTAAAGGTATCCAGGTTGATCCAGCAAAGATTGAAATCATTCTACATCTTCTTGCACCCAAAACTCAAATGGAAGTAAGAGGTTTTTTAGGACATGTTGGTTACTATAGAAGATTCATTGAAAATTTTTCTAAGATAGCTGCTCCTCTTTTCTGATTTCTAGCTAAGAATAGTGAATTTTGTTGGACTACAGCTTGCCAACAATCTTTTGAAACGTTGAAGGAAAAGTTAGTACATGCACCAGTTTTGAGAGGTCCTAACTGGTCTCTACCTTTTCATATTTCCTCTAATGCTTTAGATTTGGCTATTGGCATAGCTTTAGGACAAGAGGGAAATAAGAAATCCTATGCTATCTATTATATTAGTAAGAATTTGTCTTCTGCTGAATTAAATTATATAGTTACAAAGAAAGATTTTTTAGCTATAATTTTTGCAATTAATAAGTTCAGGCACTATATTATAGGATATGAAGTATTTGTACATACTGATCATTCTGCGATTAAATATCTGATGAATAAACAACTAACTAGTGGTAGAGTGACTAGGTGGTTACTATTGTTACAAGAACTTAATACTATTGTTGTTGATAGACCAGGAAAATCTAATAATGTAGCAGATTTTATTTCCAGATTAGGTAATCCTAGTGAAGCAACTCCTGTTGATGAAGATTTTCCAAATGAACATATTTTTGCTATGTCAACAGATTCCCTGTGGTTTGCTGACATTGCTAATTATTTGGTTACTGGGAAAACACCACGCCACTTGTCTGCTCGTGAAAAGCGGAATATTATTTACAAAAGTGTTGCATACTCTTGGATTCAAGGAGATCTCTTTTACATAGGTCCAGATCTGACTATCCGTAGGTGTGTAAGAGAGGAGGAAGTGTTTGGAATACTGAAATATTCTCATGAAAAATCTTGTGGGGGCCACTTCGCTGATAAGTGGACTGCATATAAAGTATTTCATGTTGGTTACTTTTGGCCTTCCTTTTTTAAGGATGCCAGACAACATGTCAAGCATTGTGATAGTTGTAAGTGAATGGGCCGGCCTAATCAGACCAATGAAATGCCTTTATGCCCTCAAGTTATGATTGAGCCATTTGAAAAATGGGCTATTGATTTTATAGGGCCAATAAATACAACATCATTAAGTAAAAAGCATATTTTTGTTTGTATAGATTTTGTTACAAAATGGGTAGAAGCTAAAGTTGTTTCTTTTGCTACAGAAAAAGTTGTTGTTGATTTTCTTTTTACTGAAATGTTCACTATATTTGGTGTACCTATAGAAATTGTTTTTGAAAATCGTTCGCAGTTTATTTCTAATTTGGTACAAGGTGTGATGGAGCAATACAAGATCTGGCACAGGAAATCCACGCCGCATCACCCACAACCAAACGACCAGGTGGAATCTACAAACAAAGTGTTGGAGTCCATTCTTACAAAGACAATCAATATGCATCAAAAGGACTGGGATGAAAGATTACCAGAAGATTTGTGGGTATACATAACCACATGGAGAAATAGCATGGGACATATACCATATGAGCTGGTATATGGCAAATAGGTTCTATTACCAATTGAATTCCAGATCAAAACTTCCAGGACTGCAGTTCATTTAGGACTAGATCTCTCTGAGGCACAACAATAGCATCTTCTCTAATTAAATGAGTTAGATGAGTTTTGAAGGGATTTTGTTCAACAAAACATACTAATTTAGCAACAACATAAAAGATGGCATGACAATTTATTCAAAAAAAGAAGTTCCAACCAGGTGATTGGGTGCTCCTTTATGATTCTAGATTTAATATTTTTAAAGGGAATTTCCATACAAGTTAGATGAGACCTTATGAAGTGATCCGAGTATTTGAAAATGGAGTAGTAGAATTTAAAACTATTGATGGATAGAATTCAGTATTGTTGGTAAATGGACACATGTTAAAGAAGTACTTTCAACCACTTAATAGGAAACATTTTACACAATAAGTACAACAACAATTTTGGACAATAGTGGAGAATGGTAATACCAACCTTTTGAAAACATGAATTCTTCTTCTTCTTAAAAATAAAAATAATAAAATAATAAAAAAGTAAAGAAAAAAATTATTTTCCTATAATTATGAAAATCAGTTCACTGACATGATTGCTAAAGGATCAACCTGAAAACCAGCTTGCTAGTAGGAAGATCAAAAATTTCTAATAAAAAGAAAATGTTGCTTGATCTTTAGATATTCTAGCTACCAACAAGTAGAAGCAGGTTCAGTAGAACCAACCTTTATATAGTTGGGGTAATTAGCATGGATATTTTTTATTCAAGTAACGCTTAATTTTCACTACAGTTATTTTTCTTGCACCAGTGTAGGTAGACCTTCTAGAACATTTTATGCCTTTCTTCATATTCCACTTTCATAATATTCCCTCGGTTTTCTTCTTTACTCCCAGAATATTAACCTTCCCACATTCTTCTAAAATTTACCCTATTCGCTTCAAAGAAATCCCACTTTACCCCTAGATTTTTTTCCCTATCCCACTTCTATTTATTCCCTCTTTTGGTACTTTCCTAGAATCCCTATAATAGAATTCCTTCCCATTATAAAAATTCCCCTTTCCCACTTCTTTATTCCCTCATGAATTTATTGTAGGATCTTTCACACAAAGAGCAAAAGGATATGCTCTGAAGCATCAAGGAAGGACGAAGCAAATTTCCAGTATAAGTTGAGGAAATCATGTGAAAATCCAGCCTATACTTAAATTCTTTGTTTAGGTATTATGCTTGCACTAGTGCAAGCATATTGTCCTATGTGATAAGATAAGTAGAAAAGTACCAGCAGAACAGTACAATTTTAAGATGTGCAAGATCAGTACGAGCATGCACCTCGTCAACAGCACAGTATAAGTTATTTTTATATCATATGGCATAAAAAACTGATCATTATGGAAAGTTATATGAAGTATTTTCATCTCACCGATGATTATTTATGGTATCATATTTACTAGGAGGAAATTAATTAAAAGTACAAAAAATTTCAAAGTAGAAATCATGATTTTTTAATGAATGCTAAGTTCCTTTTTAAAGAAATGTAGAAATGTGTTAACCGTTTCTTGCACGTAATTACTATGCTCTACCATAATCATAAATGTCCATCACTCATGATTATCCTACTCCACCATAATCCTAAACGTCCATTCACATGTAATTATGACTTCATCTGACTGTTAAACTGCCATCATGAGTACCAATTTGGCTAGACCTCAAAGATGTTATGTGTCTACGGCTGATGAACCAGTGATACGATGGAAAGGATGTATGAACATTTAGATTTCTATTTATGAAGGCCAATTTCCCCAGTATTGCATGCAAAGTCTCAGAGCTCAACTGTTCATAGCCACTAGCAGCAATGTCGCCTGTCCGGAATGAACCCCTGTCTCTCAGCAAAATTGAGCAGATTGTTGAGTATCGCAATAGTCTTGCACTATTATGAGACTCGGGTTTTGTATAGTTCTTGCAAAATTTTGACGAGTATGACAAAGAAGTCGCCCTATGGTTTGCAAGAAGTTTTAAAAATGGCTGAGTGAAAACTGGGCCTCTTAAATTCAAAATTACAGAGGAATTCATAGTAGTAGCGACAGGCTTGGACAACACGGGAGAAAAATTGTTCAAGAATTGGAAGCTGGAAAGGAAACGCTGGCAGTATTTCATCTTTGATAAAAATATAGAGGTGGACTAGAAATTAGGAGTTCCGCACAAAGCCCTGTTGGGACAATGATAGGACCTCCTCTCTATTTTGCAGATGTTTGTGACCTGTGAGGGAAGATACACCCGCACCTTGGTGTATCATTTTAGAATGCTCCAAAATTTTGAAGCAGGCCAACACATCTGATGGAGGATGAAATTCCCCTACTTTCTGCTTAAAATCCTAGAGAAAATGGCTAAAAGTGTACAGGATGGAAGGGCACACCAGGTCGATACAAGGTTATACTATCACGGCCTAATCAAAATCTTGGTCTTGAAATAGCTAGAGAAGAAAGGAATGACATGCGAAACACTGTTAAAATAGTTGCACGAAGGGAGAGTTGTTGGAGAAGAGATAAAGGACCTCGCCAGTACGAGCAAGGGCCCGAGCAAAATCGAAAAGGGAAGTCCTTCTCGCACTAGTACGAAAAGGAAGCCATCAGAAAAATCAATAGAAGAGAAGGCCTTATATTCAGCTAAGGAGACATCTAGCGCACCCACTGAAGAAACTCCTACTACGCCATCACTACATGCATAGGTCCCCGAGCATGACAACCTGTCGGTCCTTGCAGATGCGACAAATTTTGCAGAGGTCAAGGACGATACTCTGCTGGATGATTTTATGAAAAGGCCCAGGAAGAAGAGTAAAGCCTCTGATGCAGGTGAAGAACCATAGGCCCCAAAAGGTGTGGAATCCCCTCCTACACCAAGACAAGAAGAAGCACCAGTGCGAGAGGAGGAACCAGAAGAAGAAGTAGAAAGCAAGGAAGCAGAAGTGTAGGAATTTACAGGGTAAGTTCCTCAGATAGAACACCAAAGGACACCGCTCACAAACAGATCACAGATCAATACACCAGTATTTTTGACATGGTTAAAACACTCAAAGAGGGAAACAGTCCACGGCATGAGCCAACGCAACCACTTCAGGCAATTTATTAATAAAAGAATGAAAATTTACATAAGCTTCTCTCGTGAAAAGTTAACCTAAAAATGACCCTCCATTCTCTTTAAATAGAGAACATGGACCAATCGGGTGTTAAGCCACAGATCAAGTGTCGATAATACCGAGGAGAGAATGAACTGTCGGATCACTACATATTGTGACCGTCGGATTGTAAATTACAAAAGTACATAGTAAAGAAACACACTTTACCTAACTCTACACTAGACCAAGTTATACTTAACTATATCCTATGTGTCGGAATATCCTAACATCCCCCCTTAAGAACAACTTGGGATAGGATTGAAGGATTTACAAATATGACACAATAGGAGAAGGAAGGAGGCACTAGAGCCTATCCCCCCTTAGTGACAACTTCCTGAACTCCAACCATAAATCGAAGTTTAGTAAATTTCGCCTCTGTGAGAGCCTTTGTAAAGATGTCTGCAACTTGATCATCTGTTGAACAATATTGCACTTCAAGAACATGGTCATGAATGAGCTTTCTAATGAAGTGCATGTGTAGTTCAATGTGTTTGCTACACTTATGCTGGACTGGATCTTTGCATAGTTGAAAGGCACTTTGATTATCACACCAAAGTGTAGTCGGATGCTGCTGCTGAAAGCCAAACTCTGATAGGATCTGTTGAAGCCACAAGGCTTCCTTACTAGCTTCTATGGCACCACGATACTCTGCTTCTGCTGAAGAAAGAGAAATGGCACCTTGTTTCTTGCAAGCCCGTGTAATAGGTCCTGAACCAAGAGTGAACACATAACTGACAGTAGACTTCTGATCATCAGGGTTACCAACCCAATCAGACTCAGTGAAACCAACCAATAGAGGAGATGCTTCAGCACTATAATGAATTCCAAACTGAACTGTACCTCGAACATAACGAAGTATTCTTTTAGCTGCTTTCCAATGACTTTCACATGGGGTTTGCATAAACCGAGCAATAAGACTAACAACAAAGGAAAGGTCAGGAAGAGTATGGGTTAGATACAAAAGTTTTCCTACATGTTGATGGTATAAGGTAGCATCAACTTTAGGGGAAGTACAAGTGACTGAAAGTTTGACTCCAGACTGAAAGGTAGAAGGAGCTTACTTACAATATTCCATGTGAAAATGCGTAGAAGATCACAGGCATACTTGGATTGGGAGAGGAAAATACCTTCCTTGGATTGCAAGACTTAAAGACCGAGAAAATAATGTAAGTGTCCTAAGTCTGTCATTTCAAACTTCTTTTTAAGGCAGAACTTCACATGGTTGATAAGGTTGGGATCACTACCAGTGAGGATAAGATCATCAACATAAAGAACAAGAATGATAAGAGACTTGCCCACTTTTTTGGTGTAGACAGTGTTGTTAGAATGACACCTAGGAAATCCAGATTCTAAAAGAAAGTTATCCATTTTGGCATACCAAGCCCAAGGAGCTTGCTTGAGACCATAAAGGGATTTCTTAAGCCAACATACAAGACTGGAGTCTGTTTGTATAAACAGAATAGGTTGTTCCATATAGATTTCTTCATGCAATTCCCCATGCAAGAAGGTGGATTTAACATCCATCTGATGGACTTCCCATTTGAAAGAGGCAGCAAGGGAAAGAA
>APFE030845265.1:33413-90112 GCA_000404065.3 Pinus taeda
TTCTATGGGGCACAATAGTAACAATATGGGCACTACATGGGTACATCAATATAATAAGGGGGTTGTACTAATAATAATAAGGGGTTACACTAGTAGTATAGGGGCCTAACAGGTTCACATCTGCTTCACTTTTGGTGAAGCCCAACCTGGTGAAATGGTTGTCAATCATGGTGTACCAAGCATAGGGTGCTTGTTTTAGTCCATACAACACTCGCTTGAGTCTACACACATGTGACTCTCTGTTGAAGGTCTCAAATCCTTTCAGTTGCTCAATATACACCTCTCCCTCAATCATGTCATTAAGGAATGTTGTCTTTACATCCATCTGATGTATCTTCTATCCCATCTACATTCACAATGCTATAATAGATCTAATTGATGAGTACCTTGCTACATGAGGAAAGGTCTCATCATAATCAATTCTTTCCACCTGAGAGAACCCTTTGGACACAATTTGGCCTTGTCTTTCTCCACACTCCCATTTGTTGCTTGCTTTACTTTGTAAATCCATCTGGAACTCACCATTAACTTAGCTGTTGGTCTTGGGACCACCTCCCAAACACTGTTTCTGATAATGGAGTCATACTCCTCATCCATGGCATCAACCCACATTGTTCATTGCACTACTTCCTTGAATGAGGATGGATCAATCTATACATTCTCGCTCATCAGAGCCATGTAGCTAGTGTACCGATCTGGTGACCTCCTCTACCTACAATGTGATGTGGGTGCTCCCACATTCTCTCGAGCATCATGCAACAATATGTTAGCCTCTTTGGTGCACTTTATTCCATCTCTGGAAGTATCTGCATTAGTGGGTGTTTCCACTCTTTTCTCCTCTACATGTCGCTGCTCCACATCATCCCGAGGTTCCTCCTTTGGAGCTAAAAGCTCCTCATCTGCATTTAACTAAAGCTCCCTCTCAAGGGAACATCTCATGGCCTTCTCTTCATCTAACTTCACATCTCTACGAACCAATGTCATCTTGTTGGATGGTAGGTACACCCGATAGTTGTGAGGTGTATCAGTGCACCCCACAAATATGCCCAACTCAGTTGTTGGCTCTAAGCCTTTTCATGCATCCTTGGTAACATGATAGTAGACTGATGAACCAAAGATTTTGAAGTGTGCCACATTTGTTTTCTTACCCGAAAAATCTTCTTCGAGTGTAATCATCCCGAGAATTCTATGAAGGCTTTTTTTTTGCAAATAAACAACTTTGTTACATGCTTCAACCCACAAGTGCAACAGTAGGCCTTGATCATGTAACATTTCTTGTTCTGCTCCCACAACACTTATGTTCTTCCTTTCAGCCACCCTATTGTGTTGTGGGTTATGAGGTGTTATCAACTTCTGTCGAATGCCTTCTGATGCACATAAGTTATTGAATTCATTCAACACATATTCTCCACCGTTATCGCTTCTGAGAGTTTTAACTTTCCTGCCAGTATCTTTCTCGACAAGTGCTTTAAATTCACAAAATTTAGCGAACGTCTGATCTTTCTTCTGCATGAAGAAAATCAAGCACTTATAGGAAAAATCATCAACAAATATTACATAATACATGTGCTTAGTCGTGGATGTTATAGAGAACTATCCACACACATCTGAGTAAACTCGATCAAGGATCGCTTACACTTGACTGTCTTTATCAATAAAGGAAGCTTTGGTGTACTTCCCCAATGTACACCCTTTGCATGTATCTTTCTGCTCTAGTGTACCTTTAGAAAGTCCTATAGAAATTTGCTGCATGATCTTCAAAGCTCTGTGGTGCAAGTGACCAAATCTTCTATGCCACAACTCACCGATGTCTCGGCTCTGCACCTTCTCTAGTTTAGTACTCAAAGTAGCGTAGTCTTCTACATCCAATTTGTAGAGGTTCATCACCTGAATCCCGATCCACTTCACCTGTTCTGAGGCTATGTGACAAAGGAAATCCTTCCCCTTACTAAATATCACATCATAACCTGAGTCCTCCAACATGGAAACAAAAACCAAGTTCTTCTTAAAACCTGAAGCATACATGACACCTTTTAATGAGAGGGGAAAACTAGACTCCCTTTGAAAGGTAACAGTACTGATGTCGGTCGCGCTATACCTCCCATCATCTCCCATCTTGATGTGCATATGGAGGTCCTTCTCCTCCAAGTCACTGAAGAGCTCTTTGTTGTTGGTCATATGGAAAGAGGCTCCATTATCCAGGTACCACACACTACCCATCACGGTTGTCACCATGCAAGTGATGAGGGTGAAATCTAGTTAGAATTGTGAAGCAAGAGCTTCACCTGCCACTCCTCCTAAGGGCTTCTTACTAGCCTCATTGTGCGAACACTTTGTGGCATAGTGTCCCAACTCGTGATAGTGAAAACATTTAATTTTTGACATGTCCTTCTTCTTGCCACCCTGATTGGAATCTGATTTGGAATGGGATGAATTCCCCTTCCCTTTCTTCGCCTTTCCAATTAAGGCGTAGTTCTCCTCATCATCATGCTTGGATTGGGACCCATCTCTAGTGTTCCGCCGAATATCTTCCTGTACCAAGTCATACCACAATCACTCCCACTCTGATAGCTTCTCCCTCCCATTGACTGAGTCCTGGTAGTTGTGCCATCTCTTACGAAGTCCTAGAAGTGTTAGGCTCATCAGATCGTCTTCCGCAATAGTAACACTGACACTTCCAAGCTCATCCTGACATTGAGTGAACTTGGTCAAGTATTTCGGTATTGTATCACCCTTCTCCATCTTGATCTTTCTAAGATTTTCCTTCAGTGCCAGCTTCCTATGGTCACCGTTGTTTTGAAACAGGTCTGTTAAGGCCTTTTGCATTGCAAATGGAGTTTCCTTATGTGGAGATTCAAGACAATATGATCTCGAACTCCTTATAGGATAATCCTTCTCGCCTTTGCCACACACTTTCTCCATTATGCTAGATCTTTAGCATTAGATGTTGGAGGCTTCGGGATATCATTATTTGTGAATTGCTTTAGCCTATTGCCTTCCAACATTGCCTCCATCCTATCCTTCCAAGCTATGTAGTTTGAGCTACCCTCTAGGGCATACTCAAGTCTCAATTCGTAGAATGACATCCTACTGGCTCTAAAGTATGATACTGCAAATTTGTCTCCAGCACAACAAACTCGTATTCTTCTCTTCTATAGTAATTTCAACTATGATACCATGTAGAATTTTCTTGTAGATTCAAACTGCAGATTGTAATATGCTAAAACAATTGACTTGAATATACTCTACTCATCAGTGCAAAACAAAAATTGATCGATGAAATCACGAAGTAGAAAAGGAAGAATTCAATCACACATAACACAATAATTTTCTAGGGAAAGCCACAACTAAAAACCCCTGCTATCTGTATATCGCATTAATAAGAAGATTTGAGAAGAAAATACAATGCTTGTTCAACCCGAACAATCTCTGCACAAGTACAATCTATCTCACTGCTTCACAAACCAACTCAAGCCAATACTTAGTCAAATCTGCTGCCTGCCAAGCTCCTACTTCCTTGCGTTGTGCCCTTGGGAATTAGACCATATTTAACTGGGAAATTCCTCACTCATAACTACGCAATCCATCCATATGCCTTCCTCTCATTGCATGCACCATTGGTTTAATTTAGATGATTTTACAACTGATAGTACATTGTCCCTGAACTCTAATATCAATTGGGTCGTTCTCAAACTAACATGCATGAGTTATTTATGAGTGAATTATCCGTTATCTGATTTATCAATGCATGTGAATTAAATCCAATTTAATTTACTTGACCTCTCACTAGTTCATCCATCAATTAGAACTAGTTTAACTGAATTTAACTCAAATAATCTGAGTTAAATAATTACAACTCAATAAGAACTCAACCTGGGCCCCTAAAATTTAGGGATCACTCTACATGACTCTAGATATACTCCCATCTCAAATTTACTTAGCCAACTAAGTCAAATTAACTTAGTTAATTGTTACAAGTTGCTATGGGAATTCGAATTAGAATTTGATTCCTAATTTGATTCAAGGACAAATTAAATTAGGATTTTTCTTGTTGCGTTTTTTCAGCAATAATGACAAGGCTTGAAGCCATTACAATTATAAACACAGTATGAGCTCAACATGTCACTTGCAAGGATTGAACTTGAGTGAGGAGGATAACAATATTTCCTCCTAACTAGTCAAGATAAACCCAATTGACATCGCCATCCCTAAATCTCCAAGGAAACATAGAACAATATTACAGAAATCATTGTGCATCAGTTTACTAATGTTATATAATCCATCCAATATGTAGGAGGTGATGAGTTGTAAACCTCCCAAACAAGGGTGAAACACATTCAATTTTGATAGAATCTTGAAAAACAAGTATTGATTAACATGAACAAGGATATCCTTAGAATACATGAGAATAATATAGAATGGATATTGGGAAGATTTTTAGACATGGCCCTTGACAATTAAGCTAAATGAGTAGTTGTCAACAAATGCATCAATATCGTTAGACCATTGAGTTTAGAAAAAGTAATCATTTAAGTAACTCAAAAATTAGTATAGATTGAAGTTTTGTTAGAGATTTTAGTAGACATTTTTAAATAGCAAGGATAATACGGGAAAATAAGCTCTAGGATTATGAATTTTTCTCTACACTCTAGGTTTTTTTTTTATGTTATATTGGTCATCCCATTGCATGGGGAGACATCATGTCCTCTATGATCAAGGGGGTTGTTCCCCCTCACTCTTCCTTTAAGGATATTTTCAATAGTTCCCAAGCTAACATAGGCTAGGATTCCATTAAAATTCTAAAAGATAAGATCCTTGTAGCTTGTTCCAGTAAGTAAGGATCTTGTCTATCCATAATAATCAGGCTCAGATTTCAAGAAAAGCATGGGATAGTGTCTAAAAAAATAATATGACATTCCAAGCTATGTAGTCACCTGAAGATGTGTTGGAGGTAGAATGCAATATATGATGTGGCATGCTATCATTTGGGAATTTTTAGGCATGTGACCCTCAACAACAATGCTAAAATGGTGGTTCAAGACCCATTGCAATCTCATAGGAGCCACTAACATCAAGCTAGGTGCAAAAGGTGCTTTCACTATAATTTTCTCTTGTGTAAATGAAAGAGAGGCCATTTTTGAAGTAGGATTGTACTTTTTCAACTTTGCTTGAATGTACATTCTATATTAGATGGAGAGTTTTATCCATACAAGGAAGACTTCTCATAATCCCCTATTTTGATAAGTTTTTTTATTTAGTCCTTCTACGGAAAGGAAACTTTGACATGCATTCATATTAAAATAGGTCATATGTCAAATCTTCTAAGTCTATCAATCTAGGTAAGTACACTTATCATTCTCGCACTTGTGTTTATATCAACTTCTTCCAACCCTCCTAGCTACCATTACAATCTCCTTCAAAGGTAAGGAATAGCTACAAACCCTGCACTATAACCACATCCCTTTCACATGCCACAAATACCATGAACATGACTACTTAGTTTGGGAATCTGCCCTCAATCAATAATCCAAAAAGAAGCCTAAAGGTGACAATAGAGATATATAAGACTTCACTACTATTGAAAGTAAGGAGGAGAAAATAAGTTCCTAGCCATAACCCCTTAAGACTCAAAGCCAACAAATGATAACCTAGCACATAATAAACAAATTGCTATGTTATCTAAGTAACCTCCTAAAGACCCTTGCTAATCACAACCTACCTCCACTCCAACCCAAAAGAATAGTGAGAGAAATAAACATGACTCAATGGACAACGAGGAACATGATGCATATACAAAGCATGAGACTTGAGGCACATGAATAAGATGATATGTCAATGGAGCAACGATCAAAATCCAAAATTCACTTCCCCAATGGAAAACAAGCAAGATCAAGAAAACCCAATAGAAAGAGAGGATGAATAGATATAGGAAATATCATTAATGAGTGAAGAAATCACATATATGGTCATGTAATTTATTGATCTCTCTTTTTTTTTTTAATCTTGTAGTTTGATAAAGTTTCCATCAAATCCTTATCAATGCAAGGGTGAAGAAAATTTTTGCTTGACTCGAAAAGGTGAAAATAGTAAAATCGCCTCCAACCCACTAAATAACCTATGTATAAAGTTCACCTCTCTAAAAACTCACCAAGAAGATATCATGGAAGCAAAAGGGAAGAAATAAAAATAAACACAAATTACAAGAGGTGGAAGATCATCTCATGAACTCAAGGAAAGACAAAGATCTTATAGAGAATTATCTCCTTCACTCAAACCAAGTTTAACTATGTAGATGATGTCATGCAATATAAGGGACTCAACTTTCCTAAGAAACAAAAGCATCACAAAGCAAAGGTAAAGAAGGAGAATCTTAGCAATCTTTTCGTTCAAGAAACCAAGTGCTTGGAGACTTACATTTAGTCACTTTCTTAGAAGATCTAGTGTATTCGAATTATCTAGGACCCATCTTAGCAATTTAACAACTTCGAGATGGTAGTTATTGACCAATTTCAAGGTTATTGGATCCTCCATCGTTGGATCCCTTACTGGGTATTTTTTAAGGATTCAAATATTATGCCTATGTATAGTATTATAGGCAACTATTTTGGTTTGAAAAATCATACAAATAGAATATAGATGAATATTCAACAAAAAGTGTATAATTAATACTATTAAAATTGGTAAATTTTTGGCGAATATCATCAATTTAATCATATATATGTAGAAAATAAGTAAAATTTTAACCAAATGAGTGTTCTTTTGTAGAAAATTTCCAAGATTTTAGCCAATTGGTGAAATTTCACCCTTAATAAATTCCCTAATCCCTCACCAATGTGTATGGACTAACAAATCCCCATAACAAAGGAGCATTCCTTTGTAGTCTCCATAATACACCCTTAAATGTTCCCAGTAGCCTGCAAATAATTAGGGATTTTTCAATATTATGACAATCCTTGTGGAAACATGTAGCATTCTCGACCACCCCTATGCTCGTAGGATGTGGGACACTAAAATTTTAACCATTTTCCCATGAATTCCACCATAATTACACAATTACATGGCTTCGGTACCATAATATATTTTTTCCATTTGTACGAAGGAAATATTTATGTAATAAGGCATGGAAACTCATGCAATTCACAGATAAAATTTCACAATTGTTAGGCCCCTATACTACAAGTGTAACCCCTTATTGTTATTAGTACAACGCACTTATTATATTGATGTACCCACGTAGTGCCCATATTGTTACTATTGTGCCCCATAGAAGCCAACTATCGTTATTATTATGCCCTTACATTATTATTGTTATGTCGGCTCTGATTATGTTATGACCCCTTAGACTCCTATATATAGAAAGTAGGTCTTTTCATTTGTATCATCCAAGAATTGTTCATTTATGTAATGTAAAGGAGGTTTCCCCCTCGAAGAGGCTAAATTATAAGGCGTTGATCTATCTTTTCTATCTTTTCTTGAGCTGGTTTCATAACAGCATTCTTCCAGATGTGAAATTTGGAACCGTGGAGGTAAAAGAATAGTCATTTATTTTCTTGTTGTTACTGATATTGCAACTCATTGTTGTAGTTCACTAATATAGGCTTAACTTGGAAAAGTTGTTTCCAAGAAGAAGCGTGCATTGAATGCGTGTGTTGCAATGGAGGAACATGATTCTTAGTGGAAAGTTTATCAGTCATTTTTCCAAGCACCGAGGGATTACTTTGGTACATAAAGTTGTACCATCAATCAACAAGCAACAAACAAGTGTTGGATGAGGTTAATAGCAAAAGAAGAACAATGGTTGGGGGACATATCCAGTCACAATGCAAGGCATGCTAGTGTACCTAAGTTATTTTCATGGAGACTTTTGAAGTAAAATTAGTTCACAGAACTTGGGAAGGAGAAGCATATTCAATTATGATCAGATAACAAACTTTCGTGGGTCAAAAATCCTGTCAATGGGAAGGAGTGATCAAAATCTGGATTAGGGGAAAAATTAGCTTAAAAATCAAAGTGCTCGAAATCGATCGATTCCTCAATGAACGCATCCATCTTAGTGATACGATACCAATGCATCTCATTTAACTCAAAATAGAGTTCATATGAGGAATTTAGAGCCCGCTGACTGTTTCACCAAACAACAAAAAAAATTACAGGTACTGCCTAGTCAATAGTCTGTACTGCTAAATTGGCAGGTGACTGTGGAGGTCAATGGTGGTCAACCCCCAATGAGGGCATGCCATGTGTCACCTTTTGGTTGGTTTCTATTTGGGTGTTGTGGTGCAATTATGGTTGGTTGTAGCCACATGGGACCTCCCAAATGTCTGAATAGGGTCAATGCGTTTTGGGCAAAAATTTGGTAGTAGTTAGGGTTGAACCCACGACCTCCCCTCCAGAAACCACGAGACTTAGCACTACAACAAACCTTAAGACTTGAAATGTAATGGAATTCGTACATTGTTAAAGTTTAAGTGTCAAGGTTAGGGGCTAACCACTAGTAGTTAACATTAAATGTGTTTGTGACCACCATAGGACTTAACCACTAGTGATTTACCATAAACGTGGATTATGCACTAATTAGGTTTAATCGCTAATTAAACAAACTCAACCATTAATTAAACCCTCAGTTAACTTGGCAGAGATTTTGGTGGACTCTGCCAAATCCGTAACCACCCCCAAATTTAGCAGGATTAACTAAAGTTTTCCAGATTTGGAGGACATTCATAGGGAAAAATTGAAAAGACCATAACTTGATGGGATTTCGACTAATTTTTTAAAATGACTAGTTAATATTGGTTGATTTTGACATTGGGAATATAATGGAGTATGTTTTAGAGTAAATAGAAGACTTATTTAGGTGATTTTTTCACAGGGAAGTTCAGGGAAGCCTATGACCACGAGGGAAGGAGGTCATGCCCAAATCATCTAGAGTCAGTTTTCAAAAATGTAATAGTCATTTTTGGGGTTTTTGGGTCCTTTGAACCTAATGGTACAGTTTGAAAAGCCATTGGAGTTGAGAAGAATCTTGTAATTAGGCATTTGACCAATAAGTCCAAAGAGGGCCTATCCATTGAAGGAGGTTAGAGGAGATGTAGCCGAGTACTTGATGGTGAAATCGATCATTTTGTCTTATGATTTTTCTATGTATATTTATCTTCATTTGATTTGTTGTTCATGTTATTTAAGCAGCTAATTAACTCATAATTTTCTCTCACATGACACATCAAAGACATATAACTTGACACATAAACCTATTGCATAACTAGGTAAATGAGACGATCCTAAGCATATGTTTTAACCGATGAGGGAGATTTCATGGTATTTACAAGTTTTACAAAGATTTCAAATAATATACACAATGGTGCCTTAAAAGTCATGCAATGAATTACCATCAGTGTTCCTACACGCTCCCTCGAATAGCGTGATGTATGCAAGGGTTGCACATTGGGGAAATATATCAAATCCACTTCTATTGGCCGAGATAGAATAGAAGATGAAATCTTGCAGCGAGTCCACTTTGATGTTTGTGGACCCTTTTCCTATAACCTCTAGAACCAAAAATAAGTACTATGATATTTGTATTGATGATGTTTCTAGAAAATATTGGATCCTCTTCATGTAGAAGAAGGATGAAGTTTTCTAAAAAGTTGTTGAATTTAAGGCATTGGTTTAGAAGGAGACTAGGAAGAAGGTGAAGCCTCTCAGGAGAGACAGTGGAGGTGAATTTATTTCACATGCACTCAAGGATTTCTATGCAAAAGAATGTATTTGAAGAGAGTTGATAGCACCCCATAACCCAAAACAAAATGGGGTAGCCAAAATTAAGAGCAAAAGCATAGTGGGAGAAACAAAGGCCATGTTGAATCACCATACGTTTCCATTGTATCTATTGACAGAAGCATGAAACACAATAGTATATTTATAGAACTAGAGTCCTCATAGAATACTTGGCATAATCACACCGGAGGAACCTTTCTCTGGGATAGAGCCTCATGTGTCTCATTTCAAAATTTTTGGAGCTTTAGTTTATTATCATGTCACAAAATATTCAAGGAAGAAACTTGAGCCTATAAGAGAGTTTGGAGTTTTTGTAGGATACATCTAAACTCCACATAATTATCGGGTGTATTTACCTTCACTGAGGATGAAAATTCTGAGGAGAGATGTCAAGTTTGATGAAAAGAAGGCTATGAGACACTCTGTGGAATGAGAGCTGAGTTTACCACAGGAGCAGGAGTTTCTAGCACCAAAGGAGGAGCCTCAAGATGAGCTTTATGAGGTTGTGGAGCAACTACATGTAGTTGAGCATACATGAGGCAAAGTGGAGGTGCCCACTCAACCAAAATTGTCTAGAGATGGGAGAAAGAGAACCAAAGAATCTAATATATTGTTGTAGGATGCAAGGGATAATGTGGGAGCCCCCACATCACATTGCAGGAAGAGGAGGTCACCTGATAGGTACATTGGCTACATGGCTCTCATGACAAAGCTCATTGATATAGAGCCTTCCTCATTTGAGTAAGAAGTTTCTCAACCTATTTGGGTTGATACCATGGTGGAAGAAATACATTTCCATCATGAAGAATAGTGTATGGGAAGTGGTGTCGAGACCAAAAGTTAAATAAGTGGTTGATTCATGATGGATCTACAAAGTGAATCATGCAGCTCATGGGAGCATCAAGAATTACAACGCCAAATTTGTGGACAAAGGATTCTCTTAGATAGAGGGAGTGGACTATGAGGAATTTTTTTTATTCATTGTAAGATATTCCTCAATCAGATCCATTCTAGAATTAGATATGCAAATGGGGTAGAAAATCCACCATATGGATGTGAATACTTCCCTTCTCAATAGTGTTGTTGAGGAGGAAACTTACATAGAGAAAGAAAAGGAATTTGAGAGGTATGATTGATAGTCACATGTTTGTAGACTCGAGAGAATTGTATGGTCTTAAAAATGTGCCCTGAGCATGGTACACTTGGATCAGCAATTGTCTCAGTGGACTGGACTTCATTAAAAGTGGAGGAAATGCAAACCTTTATCACGTTGTGGAAAATGGTAAGTTGGTTATCGTTGTTTTATATGTCGATTATTTAATATTGACAAGTGTTGAGCATCTTATTTGATCTTGCAACGAGGATCTTGCAAGGGAATTTGTGACAAAAGAGATGGACATCATGAATTTATTCCTCGAGTTGGAAGTAATGAAAGGTGATGGTGAGTTTTTTGTGTCTCAGGGAAATTATGCCTCTAAAAGAATTCAGATATTTCACTTGGAGAATTATAAGCCCATGGACACACCTCTAGCTACAAACTAGAGAAAGGATAATACCACTTCAGGTGGAAAGGTTAATGCAACCATTTATTGGCAACTTGTGGGGTATTTTTTGTGTCTTGTGAAAAGAGACCCAACATTTGCTATCAAGTAAACCAACTGAGTCAAGCTATTGTGAGGCCTACGAAGATGTATTGCAAGGAAACACAACATGTTTTATGTTACCCTAAAGGAAATGTCGAGTATGAATTATGGTATAGGAGGACGGAGGGAGTGAAGATCCAAGGCTTTACCTATGCAAGTTAGGCAAGGAGTCCATTAGACAGGAAATGTAGTTTAGGTGCTATCTTTAGTGGTGGGTCTACAACTATTTCATGGTACACTACGAAGCAGATGGATGTGGCACTCAGCTCAGTAGAGGATGAATACATGGTTGACAGTCAAGCAACATGTGAGGCCATAAGGATGAGAAAAATACGTGCAATATTTTTTAGTCAAGATATCAATCCGACTATGATATATTTTGTGATAATCAGAGTTTCATTAAGCTCTTTGAGAATTTGGTATTTTATGATAGGTCAAAGCACATTGATATTTGGCATCATCATTTGTTGGACTATCTACAGAGGATAATTATATTGCTATAGCACATTCCAACTGAGGAGAAAGATGTTGACATACTGACAAAGGCATTGTCAAGAGGTAAATTTGAATTCCACATCTATAGGATAGGGGTGGTGAAAAATTCCTTTCTTGTTAAGAGTGAGTGTTTAAAACATTAGCAGGAAAGGTTCAATTTGACTTTAGCCCTAGTCAAATAGAGTAAATCAAATTTCCACACCAGTAAGATAACTTGGAGGTAGTTAACTAGTGTGACATGGATCTTGTCACTGAGTTAGGGTATGAAATTCAAGTTAGAGGGCTTGGAGTTCAATTATGTATATGTGATTGCTAAATTTTAGTAATCTAGTTTAGTTATTTTTAATTTTTTTAAGTTAACTAACCTCTAACTATTTATAGAGTTAGTTGAAGGTCATTTTTGTAGTGGGTCAACATTGTAACTCAGAGACTTGTAAGTTAACTTATCAATCAATCTAGAATAGCTAGAGCATGTAAAGAATTTGAGTTCCTCAGTTTAAGTGGAGATGACAAGGCAGTGTTATATCTATGTAAAATGCTTTTGAGTGTACAGGGGTTGCATGAGTCAGAAGATCAATCCTTGGGAATTTCCCAATCGATTTGGAGAAAAATCCTATTTTTTGGGGCTAATTCTTCAGGATTTGCGCAAGGAAATAGGAGGCTTGGTGAGAAAATAATTAGCTAAGCAATGGCCAAAGTTACTCATTGATTAGAGAGAACCATTATTTTTTTGTAGGTTGATTTCAGAGATGGAGCTAGAAATTGTAATAGTTTCTCTATTTGACTGTTTAATGCAAAGATGCTCGAGGGGTCTTTCCCCATTGGGTTCCCCTAGAAATCACTATGTATTTGTGGATTTGATTATTGCATGTCTATGCATATTGTTCTAAATTATGTTTTTCATTCCACATACCAATAGAGTACAATTATGTCTCTTGCCTTCCAGTTTGAAATCTTGAGTAGTTGCAATTTCTATCTAGTTTCTACAGTTAATTGTTGCTAATTAGATATTAATAAATTGACAACTAGTGTATTTGAATAATGTTAAGATGAGACTAAATTGTTTAACTAGGATGAAGTGATTTCACAAGGCATAACTATTTGCGTTGTGGTATAAACTCACATTAATGCTACAATATATCGATGGAATGTCGTACATCCTCTTGTCAAGATATATAAACTGAGATATTTGTTCTAACGAATCTTTTTAATATTTTCTAATTATATTTGAAAATATTTTAGTTTCTAATATTACAATTAGTTTATTTTTTAAATAGGTTTGGAAACTATATCTATAATTCTAAATTAAGATACTTATATTATTATTCAATTTGTTATCTATCTTAGAGAATAGATTCAGTTTGTTTATTTATGTTTTAGATAGGTTTGGAACTTATGAAATATTCATAATTCTAATTTAAGATAATTTAGATTATCATTAGATTTATTACCTATATTCATACCTTTTATAGGAAAAAATATGAAGATATGACATGCAAAGGCTATATTAACAAGTGTTGTAGAGAACATTAGGCCCTACCAATGAAGTTAAAAATTATTCTCTAGGAAAATTTGCATAAGCTAAATTAACATTAGTCAATTGTAAAATCAAATCCTATAGTATAGCTTTGGAAGAAACTAATAAATTGAGACGTGAAGTGGATAAATTAATTTCTTTCTCAGACAAAAGGAATTGCATAAATTTTGTGTGGAGTATGTTTTCATTAATGTCAAAGCAGGAGCAAGGAAATTATGTGTTGGATATTGTCATTGATGTCCTTGGTATGTTGGTTGTCATGGTTGAGAAGATGCAATGATGAAAAAATATCTCCAGGGTTTGGACTCCCTCGATGATATTCATACACAACACATGTTGGAGGCTTTTAAGAAGTAGGTCACTGAGTTTTCCTTGGAGATCTTTGCCATTGGGTTCTTCTTGTCATGTTGATTCTACTAATATGTGAAGTAACTTGTGGGCCCTCACAGTTTGATAAATATTCTTAGTCAAAGTCAGCGCACACAATCTGTGGCTGAAAGCCTAAAAGCATGGATCATGTGGTAGTTTTAATGGATGGTGACATGGCATCAAAACTATGTGGCAAAGAAGGACAACCCCATCAAATAAATGATGTGGAACATTATTATTAGCTGGGAAAAATCATAAACAAAAGAGGTCCCTTGTTAAATCAAAATTAAATGTTTAAGGGTATCAAAATTCAATTCTAATGAATTCGAGTTTTTAATTTTGAAAATTTAAATGGGCCAAAATAAATTTTGTGGGAATTCTATTTAAAATTTAAATCTAATAATTCCTTCTAAATCATTAAGTTGATTGCCCTATTTTAGTGTCTTCCAAAAACTACAGAAAGGATCTCACCTCATCACCTATGTATGTACTTGAGGACTTAGCTTTGAATTTGTTTGGCCTTGTGGATGATTGTAAAATCAAATGAGAGGCTTTGGATTCTATTTTTTTTCGGTCTTCGCACTTGGCTATCTTTATTTACACTTTTCAGGATTTGGCCCTCTCTAGGGAATTAAATTTTGAAGGAAGGTTTAATCACTGCAATTCTTGGAACATACCAACAAAGGAGTTATGTAATTCCATGTCAACTTTTAGAACCTATGAAGAAGGCCTATCTTTGTGGTCATTTATTTGAAGTATTATCGCACTATGATAATGAATTCACTAAGTCATTAAAGTTCGATAGTGATTTCCTTGTACCTTTGACTTAATTTAAAGGGTGGAGCCTAACTCACTATAGCACAATGTTGTTAAGACTTCAGATTTGGAACCTTTTGACCTTTACAACAATAGTGATCATTTGAAGTATATCATCTTATATCCAACCCCAATTCTCTATAGAGTTGTGTTTAATATCTTGCACCCTAAGTTGTGTTATGATTGCATCCTAGAACATAAGTTGAATAAGGTATCAATCCCTACGATAGTCACTTAAATTACCTGGCCTATGTTCTACATATTAGAACTTGTTATGTTTGTTTTGAATGCTTACATGAACAAGTGAATAAGTTTAAATATGTTGGCCTTGTCCTATATATATGTGTATTGACTTGTTTCTAATTTTGGTGTCCTAAAGTCTTGTTGAAAAAACATACACTTATTCATTTTTTTGCCACAAGGAAGTTGAGACGTCATCACTAGAATACTATGGTATCATCAATCCAATTTTATATAGTGACAACGTTTACATTTCAAATGTCCTTATAAATATTTGAATGAGATTTGTAACATTATAGACCCTCTTGTCTTCTAAGCTAAATTGTGTATTAACCATTGATACAATAAACAAGGGACAAATGTGCCTAGAAAAAAAGTATAAGAAATTTGTTGCATCACTTTCTTAAAGTCAAGGTGTTTCACTAGTATGTTCACAAATTACATTGGTATCTAAAGGGAGAGACAACAATACATAGTAAAGAATTGGGAAGAATCACCAATTATTTTTCTATTGTTTGGTCACATCGCTCATATATAGTGGGATCACATTCATTGTTATAGGCATGTCTGTATGATAGTTGTTTGATTTCATAATGATAGTAACCTTGGGAATAATGATGAATTAATGTATGCATGTGTCTTTGCTGAATAAGCAATGCACGACTGAGTGATCATAGATTACCTGTAGAAAACTAGCTTGTTTAGACAACGTAGTTGGACTTAACCATTTCTCTATGATTCTTATTGCTAAAGGTTGGACTAGGTTTTGAAAAGTGAAATGATGTTGATGTTTGTAGTAACATTAATGACAATTTGCAGTGACCTTTGATTTGACTACAACCTTCTTTATATAAAGAAATTTTATATGAAGATAATATTTAGATATAGTAGTTATCTAGTATCTAGTTAGAACCTTGATGATGGGGATGTAATCTCATGCATATGACATTGTTGACATGACAATGAACCTATGACATAAAAATGCCCCTCATCACTTTGTATTTGATACATATTATGTGATATATTATGTTGTGTGTGTGTGTGTGTGTGTGTGTGTGTTGCCTATTATGTGATATATATTATATATATATATATATATATATATATTATATAATATATTATATATATATATATATTATATATATGCTAGTGATATACTTTTAAGGACATTTTTTAAGAGACAATAAAATCTTTTTGTCCTAAAAAGTCACATTTTATTTTCATTATTTTATATTAAAATTTAATATCAATTCAATTTTCTTAAATATAAAATTTTAGAACAAAACAGTTTGAGACAAAAATAGTTTAAGACAAATATTTTAACTAGACACAAATTAAATTTAAGGCAAAAATAATTGGAGACAAAAATATTTTGAGACAAAACTTTAGATTTAAGACAAAATTATTTTCAGACAAAACTCTATATTTAAGACAAAAATAGTTTGAGACTAAAATATTTTAAGATAAGACATTATATTTAAGACAATGGCCACTTAAGACGAAACACATTTAAGAAAATTAACAATGAGGACAAAAAAATATCAATTTAAGACAATATTATCTAACAATTGCAACATTGGCTTTGACAGTGCGCCCTAAGTGCGCCAACTTGTAGGCTACTATTATCTTGCACCTATACCAAGGTTGTTATTTCACTTACCATTCACGTTATCTTATGCAAAGCCAATGATTTGTTGGGCTCTTCATTTTGTGGGGGTAGATGAATAGGAAGACCACGGCAACTTTTCTTGGAAAGATTTTCTGGACATCAATTCCTCTTATGTCCCTTCGATCTATATTGATACAATTAAAGACAACTTGTTTGTCATTGCATGTGACACTAAAACATGGACAAGGATTTCAAGACAACATTTTAAGATAAAAGAAATATTTATTCTTAAAATTTTCAATATGAGGCATTAGTAAAAAATTTAAAGGTAAAGGATTAGCACTGCTAATGGGTTCTTTAGAAAGTGGAGTGATGGAGGCTGACAACAGTTGATGGGATTTAGGGAAATGGAGGCTTATAATAGAGGTGTGTTTCATGAGAGGAGCGATGGAGGCACTTTCTCTAAACGTGGATAGGTAGTAAAATAGTTGGTGTACTTTTCAAGGTCTCTTTTGATTGTGTTTTAAAATGTGTTTTTTTATTGTTTCATTTATTTTGAACACTACTGCTATCCATTGGTTGTTGTTATCAACACATTGTTGTGTTGGAACTCCTACTGTAATTGGCAACCTATATTAGATTGAACTAAAGTATTGTTGAAAAATGTAGCAAGAAATACTCAATTTTAGTTTTCCTTGATTAAATTTAGAAAATTTGAATTTCCACATCAACAAACAACTTGAATCCAATTAACTTGTATGACATGGCTAATGTCACCTAGATTACTCAATAAATTTGAGTTGTAGGAGTTAGGGTTCAGTTAAGAATGTGTGATTGCTAATTTCTAGCAATCAAAGTCAGTTATCTCAAGCTTCTTTTCAGTTGTGCAATGGGACTTCAATAAAACTCAGTGATCATCCAATTAACTAATCAATCAACCTAGAATAACTAATGCATGAAAGTGATTCGAGGTCCCCAGCTATGGTGGAGATTCCGAGGCAATGTAAAATTAGTTGTAGACTAGTCTTGAGTATACATGTGCTTCATGTAGTGAGATGATCAACCTTAGGAATTACAAAATCCATTTTGGAAAAATTTCTAAATAATAGGGGCATCATTTCTCAAGTAATTGTGCAAGGAAATTGGGGCTCATGCAGAGGGAAAAATTTACTAAGTTTGGGTCATAGCTTGTTAGTGTGCATAGGCATATGTTATTTACTTGTAGGTTGTCCTTAGTTGAACAAAGTAATTGTAATATATCTCTATTCATCATATTAATGCAAGCAGGCATAGGGGTTTTTAACATATTTCTTTCCTAGGAAAAATACTATGTGCATGTGTGTTATTTCTTGTTGCATGTCCAAATTTTTTGTTGAAGAATTATGAATTAACTTCTACATAGCAGTAGAGTAGGTTTTGGTCTTGTTATTTTGAAAAAAAACATGAGAAGTTGCAAATATACACCATAATTACTAAATGTTATCATAGTAGGATTCACAAAAGAGCAGGAATTTCGAAGTTGTTTCTTAGGAGGTTTGAATTTGTAGTTCAATGTAACGCGGTTTGTTTAGAGGTGACAAGATGACCTTCAACGCGCTGAGCCTAGAGTATGCCTTGGAAGGAAACTCTAATTTTATCACATGTAAGGATCACATGGAGAATGTATTCAATGACAATTGATTTCTAGAATACGTCAAGAGAGATGTTGTAAAACCAGTGGAATTTGATGACTATAACCTTCCTCAGTGAAGAAATATTTAGCCAAGGTGGGAAGAATAATATTGGAGGGAGTATGGGACCACACTGTCACCAATCTCCATGGGAAAGAAAATCCTTATGCAATGTGGTAGGCATTCACATATTTGTTCCAGAATAGTAGTGACCATAGGAAGTTGGCACTCAAGGACAAACTTTGAAATATCAATATGTAGAAGAATTTCACTATCCCACGGTATCTAAGTGGGTTTACACAAGTTCATGATGAGCTTGTACGAGTTGGTGTTACTGTTTAAGAGGATGACTTGGTAATCATAGTGCTTCTGGGCCTCACCAAGAGCTAGCATAGCTATCAAGGTTCCATGAACAGAAGGGAGAAACTACTGAATTGGGAATGCTTATGGTCTAATTTGGTACATGAGGAAATAAGGTGGAATACCAGAGATGAGATCTCATCCAAGGGTGAGGATGAAGAAAAATTTACATTGGGTGGAAAGGGAAACAAGGGAAAAGGGAAGAAATATCAAACCAACCCAAAATCTAGACAAGGGGAAAAGAAGGAGTATTTGTCAAAGTGTCCACACAAAAAGGAAAGCAAGAAAAGATCAGGAGGAGTAGTAGGTGAATCCATGACTTGAAAAATTGAGCTTCAATTTACCCTTATCACATGCATGTCCAACACAGTGATGCGGAGTGTGTGGTGCTTGGACTCAGGTGCATCATTCCACATGACAAGGTGTATATATTTTTCAACAACCTAGAGGAGAAAGATCTCCATATGCACATCAAGCTAGGGTATGACAGAAGGTAGAACACAACAAAGTTTGGTACATTCACCTTTTAGAGGGAGTCAAGCTCCCCACTCGGGCTCAAAGATGCCATGTTTTTGCTAGGCCTAAAGAAAAATCTCATCTAAGTTGTAGTTTCAGAAGATTTTGGTTATGATGTGATATTTAGCAAAGGAAAAGCATTCCTGAGACACATAGCCACGGGATAGGTGAAGCAAATCTATGTTCATGTGAAGAACCTGTGTAAGTTAGATGTGGAATAATATGTTGCATTAAGCACTAAGGTGGAGAAAGTGTAGGGTCGTGATGTTGGTGAACTTTGGCATAGAATAATTGGCCATTTACATCATGGAACCTATAATATTGTACAAAACATAATCACTAGCCTCCCTAAAGGAGCACTTGAGTAGCAGGATGTATGAAAAGGATGTACATTGGGGAAGTACACAAAATCCACATTCCATGATCGGGATAGCAAATCACATGCACACCTAGAAAGAATCCACTCAGATGTATGTGGACCTTCCATGATAGCCTCCACTACCATACAAAAATATTTTTCATTTTTATTGATGACTTCTCATGGAAGTGTTGGATCTTCATGCAGAAGAAATATGAGACATTCTCCAACTTCATAAAATTTAAGGCACTAGTTGAGAAAGAAAATAACAAGAAGGTGAAGGCTCTCAAGAGAAATAATGGAGGTGAGTATATGTCGAATGAATTTAAAATTTTATGTGTGAAAGAAGGAATTCTACGAGAGTTAACAACACCACACAACCCACAACAGAATGGGGTAGTTGAGAGAAAGAACTGTATCATTGTGGGAGCAGTGAGGGCGATGTTTCATGACCAAGGCCTGCCTCTGCATTTTTTCACTAAGGCATGCAAGACATCAGTCTATTTGAAAAAAATGTAGTCCTCATCGGATTCTTGGCATGATTACACCAGAGGAGGCTTTCTCGGGGAGAAATTTGGATGTGTCACACTCTAGGAGTTTTGGAGCCTCTATTTACTACCATGTCTCAAAAGAATCAAGGAATGAGCTTGAACCAAATACATGATTGGTGATATTTGTGGGCTATATAGAAACTGCACACAATTACCATGTGTACTTTCCATCCCTTTGAATGATAGTTGTGTGAAGGGATGTAAAGTTTGATGAGGATAAAATGATGTGGTGCTCCCTTGAGAGGGATTGTAACAACCGTGGTGAAAATTTCATGTAATAAAATTTAATAAGAGGCAAAATAAGACCACAGTTAAGGGATACTTATTCCAAGCTTCGTTTTGGGCGAAGATATCCTAGTGGACATCACTAGATGTGTTTATGGCTAAGAAAATTGTCAAGAGGCTAAGGAAATTGGCAAAATACTAAGGCAAAGGTATTGAAAGGTAAAAAGACATTTTCAGCATATTTATTTATGAAAATAAAGGAAAGTAGGAGAAAAGTAACATGAAAAGTCACAGGTTGCATGTGAAGAGGAAATTGAAGGAAAATAATGGAAAATGAAGAAAATAGAAGCCTCATTGATAAAAAGGCTTTCAAGAATCAGTTTGTAACCTTTTTTCAGTTCAGTTTTTGAGCTCTCTCATTATTCTCTCTCTTTAACCCTTCGTCACTTAGAGTTTTTTGCAGCACTCTAGCTTTGTATCAAGGAAGGAAAAACAAGTAAAGGGAAATGAAGGAAGAGCAAGATCAAGCAAATTTAGCAAGAATACTTGCAGGTAACATATTGCATGTGCGATTTCCTATATTATTTTGACATGTATGGCTTTGCATGTTGTTGTATGGTTCTCTTATTATTGGTGGCATGGTTTTGTTGGGTTATGACAGTGGTTTCCAGTGTAGCATTACCTTTTTTCTCGATGCCATGGTATGTTGGAATGTCTACCTTGGTTTTTAGCTTTGATTGTTTGGATGAATTCCAAAATCTGGGGTGGAGGTGGTCTCAAGGTTCTTTCCCAAAGGCCTAGGAATCCCTTGAACGTTTTTGGAGGGATACAAGGTAAATATTGAGGGAGAAGTCTTGTTTTAGGGAACATTTATCGAGATTTGGACTACAGTAAAGCCTAAGATATTTGTCTTTCTTTAGGGCCTAGTGATCGAGGATTGGATTGCGGTAAACCCTAAGAGACAAGGAGATGGAAAATTACTCAAGGATAGTGATGGATTTCTGATGGAATTCCAAGTTTGGTTTGGTTGTGATCAAAGCATCGATTTTGGTATGATCATAGTTTGTTGAGGGTGGAGGTGATTTAACCTCTAGATTCCCTTGGTTGTTTTTGGATTTCTTTATCCATGATATCCCACATTCATGCTTCGAATATGGCATGAGGGTGACTAGCTGAAATAAAGAATTCATTCAACCATGTCTCGCTGAAAGAAACACATATTTTCCTATGATTAATGAAAGCTAAGTTCTCTTTGTTTTTCACTTGGTTTTATGTGAATTTAATGGTTGTTATATCTATATTATTTACATGGTTTTATGCTAGTTATAAGCATGGTTAATTGATTGGTTCATATTATGATAATTTCATGTATTCAATTGTAATTGTTAAAATGATGGATGCAAGAGATAATTGATGTCATAACAGCTCAAGGGAGAAGGTGGTGATCCTTCTTATAATATTTCATTAAAAATTTCAGTCACTTAGGCTTTGTCTTGTACGTAGATCTGCAAGTTTCATTGATGCCAAGTGTTTGACAGAATGTCAGTCCTGGTTTGGGATGGTCAGGCCTAGTGCTGAGGTTTATTTTTGGTTTAGTAGTCTTTTCCTCATGCATTTGATGGATTCTAAAAGTTATAACAAGTTCTAGGTAGTGGCCAAAAATTTGGTCTAGAAAAGTGCCTTGAATTCCAAGATGCTAGCACATGTCTGCTAGGAAAAGTTCCTATATTCTAGCTTGAAATCCTGTGAGAGTGTTGAGAGGTCCTTAGACACTGACATGCGAATAG
This sequence comes from Pinus taeda, assembly GCA_000404065.3. Taxonomy (NCBI): domain Eukaryota; kingdom Viridiplantae; phylum Streptophyta; class Pinopsida; order Pinales; family Pinaceae; genus Pinus; species Pinus taeda. The sequence continues at coordinate 55,364 of APFE030845265.1, forward strand.
CATGAGAGCATATAGAGGTCAAGAGGTCAAAATAGATCAATGGGACCTAAGGGCACGATGTCTAAGTGGCTGAGATGTGTCCCAGTGGTTTTGTTGTTGATGTGGAAGGTATGGTTGATGTGTTCCATCGATTTCATTTCCTCAAGGTCACCAATGAGGTTTAATCCCTTCATAATGGCCTCTCTTATTGCATGTTTACCCTGTTTGGTAGGTTACCTAGGTAGATGTGGGAGGAGAGTGGTTACAGGGAGCTTTAGATCCCACAAGAAGAGGAGCTTTTAGCTCCAAAGGAGGAACCTTAGGAAGTTGTGAAACACCCAAAAATTGAGGAACGGAGAGTGGAGACATTGGATGAAGCAAAACCATCTAGAGAAAGTAGAAAAATAACTAGGGAAACAAATAGACTTGTGCAGAATGTGAGGGAGAATATGGGAGCTCCTTCAAATTGGGACAGGAAAAGGAGGTCACCTAATAGGTACATTAGCTACATGTATCTCATGACTGAGCTTATAGAGTCTAATCCATCCTCTTTCGAGGAAGTAGTAGAGAAAACTATATGGGTTGATGTAATGGTGGAGGAATACAAATCCATTGTAAAGAACAGTATCTGTGAATTGGTCCCAAGACCAATAGATAAATCAGTAGTGGGTTCTAGATGGATCTTCAAGGTGAAGCAGGCAACAAACAGAACTATAGAGAATTATACGGCCATATTTGTGGCCAACAGGTACTCTCAATCTGAGGGAATTGACATTGAGGAGACCTTTGCTCCTGTATATAGACTATAATATCATACATCTTAATCTATTATTTGACATAAAGAAAAATTGTTTGAAGGAGATAAGAAAATGGGTAACTATGACCCTTCATTTACACTTTGAGTAGTTTGATTGGTGCACAACAATTGATTGTTTTCTATTTCTTAGTGATCATATTGGTTCCAGAGGAAGGGCCAAATGGTTTCAATTTGATTCAAACACCTGCCCAATTTCGCCATATAGACTTGTAGTTCGTCTATCATCAAGAGGATTTCCTCCTTAGCTTTATTATGATTTGGTAACATATGACCTAGAAGAAGTTTCAAATACTTATATATGTAAATTCTATACATATATTTATGTCTAGTGTGCCTAATGTCTAACACCAGTTTTGTTACTTTCTCAACTGCTTTAAAATTTGTTAAACACCCATGCTCACCTACTATGTAGCATTTTTCCTCTGTGATTTCATCCAATATGCCATCTAGCATATTAGATTGATACAGTTTTGTGGAAATTTATACTCTTTGTTGGCCTTGACATTTGACTTGTTCCTTATGATATGTTACTCCTTTTCAACTCTTACCTCATTGTAGGGGACATGATAAGCATGAATTGTGAATAAATCTAATTTCCAAAGTAAAGAATATATGGTTGGGAGAAGGAATACTATGGCATATATTATGTCTTGATATTTGGAGCTCTGGTATATTGCTAACTTTATTTGTCCCATTCTAAAGTCATGGAACTTTTGAGTTCCAAATTTAACTCAGATACCCAAAAGATCTGTTCAAATGTTGGGAACTCATTTACAACAGACACCTTATAATCCTACACTTTTCTATCTAATAGCATACTTGAGTGCAAGATTATGATCTCTCCTCGGTCGCTGATATAGAAACCCTACATACATTGTATTGTTGAAGGTATTTTGGCTATAATCATCATTCAAGAAAGGCATTGTTACTAATTTTAACCATGTCTTCATAGGTGTGCAACCTTTCCTTGATCTTAGATCCGATGATATGTTAATTACCACATTATCCTAGAGAGAGAAAGACTATATGGATGCAATTGTTAAGTAAGAATAATTTTTGTTTTGTTGTTGATATCTTTGTGAAGGGTTTATCTTCCTTTTGTTGCTCATATCTTTGTGCCGGGTTTATCTTCATTTTTTTGTCGATATCTTTGTGAAGGGTTTATCTTCTTTGACAATCCCATAAATTTTTTCCATTGTATTAGTGAACCAAAATAACTAAGAAACGTATGAAATGAATGTGAACTATAGAAAAATATGGGTGAAAAGGTTAATACAATATGATTCCACATAAATTCTTCTATAAATATTTTGAATTTCAAGTAAGAATTCAAAACAATGTTTGTGTCAAATTTCATGTCAGTTTCCATCCATGTTGGATCAAATTATTTCTCAATGATCAGACTGAGGTCATGTTTATCATGCATACATAACATATCCTTAGTCATATTCCAAATTCTCAAAAATCCCATGTGATTTTCCTCGCTAGCTCCAATTGACTTCATAAGATTTGGAAATGGGACACATGTAAAATCTAGAATTACACATGTTACATTGTTCATTAGTTGACATGCAATATGGATAGATGAAGTAATTCGATCAATTCCATATAATTAACTTAACAAGAATGAGCCTTTTCCATCTATTGGGTTGTCATATGAACCCATGTAAAGTAATATGGTTTCAAGGTTCATTGAAAAACTAATTTTAGGAAGATAATTGGGTGTTTCAAACATGATGAAATCCTTGTCTAGTCCTTGTCATCATTTTACATACACCTCCCTTGGAATCTAGTGAATTTTTCATGAAAAAGATGAAATTTAGTTATGTCAAATTTATCTTTCAATAATGGTGAGGTCGATAAATGAGTACATTTCTAGAATACTAGGTGAAGAGGTCCAAGGATCAATAAGTGATAATCCTGGCATCAGTAATTTGTAGAGAAAACTGGTCAAATATGGTACCACTTAAGTTTGGAACTTCTACAATGTTAATGAGTCCAACTCGCTTGGGAAATCAGACTTCTAAAAACTAGAATATGGAACAAAAGGACTTGCATAAAGTAGAATATTGTTCCATTTCCCTAGCCACATTCCAATGAAAATATCTACTCTTATCAGGATGTTAGACAGCATACCTTCCTAAGAGAATGATAAGCAATATACATTTTATGGGTGTCAAAAACACATGTTGAAACATTTAATAAGATGTTGCACGAAAATATATAACATGCAAGACACTCGTAACGTTCTTCTCTCTACTAATATGAGATAGAAAAGTGTCCAACAAGTAACAAGTCATCCCTCCAAATGTTTTCCACAAATTGTCTTTGAATTGTCCATAACGAACTCAATCACTGTCTTGACTTATATTTGTACTAGGAAAAAATTTAGAAATTCTTTACTGTCCCAAAAAGCTCGGCCTTCGCCACATAATAGACTTTGATTTCAACTCCGAATGTGTTTGGATATTATCACCGACAAGACTTGAAATTAACCCTCATAATAGGCTCGAACTTCATCATAGAACAGGCTTGGAATTTATCTTAGAGAAGCTCGGTCTTCACAAATTCCATAGAGATGATGTTACACTGGAGGCTTGTTCATGTCTTGAGCTAGTCACCATAGGGTTTCAAGGCAAGCTATAAAATGAGACAAGCTATAATTTGTTGTGGGTGGAGAGAGCCAATATATTACCTCCAATTCACATGAAAACTATTTTTCTTGGTCAAACATCTCAACCTCTATGACAATGCCATTTATAGGGATACCCCCTATCTAGTCTACATCCTCTAATGTAGGTGTCATCTTTTGCCACAGTAACACAAATGTCACTACCACACGAAGAGTGTATTTAAGACATTTGTTTAATGTAGAATAATAATTTTACATTAAAATTATGATTTCATCTTAACTATTTATTACTATTAAATTATTTTATTCTGATATTTTTTATTATTTTAAAGTAAAATGGTATTGCAAGCATAACTAAACCTCTATATAGTATGTGGCTTGCCATTTTATGTTAACTTTCCATATGGAGGAGGAGATATGTGGAAATTGAGCCCTAAATCTCATGTCGATGTATCTAGGCTGAGTAGTGTGATGGAAAGATTGGGAATCCACCCTCAATGTATCGAGGCTAAGCATAATGATGGAGATATTGTGGATTCAACCTCCATATTTCAACATTGGTGCCCTCATGGTCGATATCTATGATAATGTCATCGAAAATGAGTGCAAGTTTTCAAATATTTCCAAGGAGATCACAAAGCTTGAACATAAGATCGTTTCCATGATCTTAAACGGGGAAGGGATGAATTGAATCCCAATTCTTGAAATGTGGTTAAGGTTGGGGGACATCACACATGTGTTTCCACTACAAAGAAGACAAAATTTAGCTACCACATATGTCAATGGCACAACCATATGATGTTTTACGATAAGGAAAAGTGTTTACACCTTGAGTACATCTACGACAATGGTTTCTATCGCCTTGGGGTAGATGAAAATGTGATGCTAAGAAGGATGCCCAAAATTCAGTTTTACGGGAGTAGATGAAGAAAGTCAATGAGGAAAATGTTGGGATTTTGTGTAGAAACATTCATCTAACCTTGAAGTGTTGAATTGGAATGATTATTTTGGCCATGGATGTCTAGTAAGGGTTTATATATATCATGAGTCTATCTACTAGAGTTTATTTCAAGTCTATCTGCTAGGGTTTTCAATTGGAATACACTTTTTATGCAATGCTCCATGCAAATTATTAAATAAAAGAAACTTTGCTACTTAAACCTCTAAAGTTTAAGTATTTTCCTATTCTTGCAAGATTCATTATCTCTGTTGATCTTAAGGAGGAGGATATGGAGAGCGAGACTGCATTAGAGGTGATGTACGAAGATGCTACATTGGCCTTGATAGGCTTTCTTCATGAGTAGAGATGATGGAAACCAAGGCTAAGGCTGAGGTGGATGATTTCCAGGATATACTCGTAAATAATCAATGCATTACTTATGGAGTGGAAAACCCCCATTTAAATCTCACGATGCCACATCCTCTCCAAATGCAAGTATGTATGATTGTATATGAATGCTTAGATTGTTGGGTTTTAAAATTAATGACATGTTTGATAAATTGGTTCCACAACTAGTTCAGTTCAAGAGAAGTGTTGATCAACAAAACATTGGTGTGGAGAAAATTCTCCGATTAAAACTATTGACATTCGTGACTTCTAATCTAGTTTCAACAAAAATATCCTATGCTCTCCATATCCCTAGAAAACTAGTTTCTGCTTTTTATTCCTAAACTCCCAATTTTCATGATCCACCTTAGCTTGAATGCTTGTGTTTTTTTGGGCTTCATGGTGCTGTAGATTGGTTGATTCTAATTTGTAGTAGCATATGTTCGTCTATCTGAAAAATTCGCTACTAGACAAAAAGGGATTTTCAGACATTAGTTTGAGAGGAAATATCATTTTCCTCTCAATTTACCTTTTTTCTATTTATCATTTATTTTAATTAAATATTAATTGTCTTTGTGACATCCTACTATTTATAATTTATTTTGATTAAATACTTATTGCCCTTATGGTAACATAATAATATAAATGAAGGGAAATACCCTATTGACTTCAAAAATTCATTTTAGTTTTCAAACTCTAGCGCTATCTCAGTGGAGAGAATGAGTAATGACCCCATCACTACCAATCAGTACTAGGAGTTAGACTATTTCCCATTGGAGATGGATCTATAGCATTCAAATTTGAACAAACTTTAGGAACACAAGTATATCTTTCTTCACTAAAATACCTACTACTCACCTTAGATCATCTTTGCCTCACAAGCCTTAAAATAATCTATGATAAAAAGCTATGAAAACCATTAGTCATACAAATTGTCTATAGCGTGACTTTTTGAAAGATTTTATGGTGGGTGTTTCTGGTCTAATTTCTCTAAAATCCGGTAGGAATTTATTGAAATCACAAGCTTGATGGGTAACCCTGCACAATAAAATTTTCCTAGGGGTTTTTCAGGGTGTTGAATTCATATATACTATCAAAAACCTAGTTTAAATAATCCAAATCATGATTTCACCTAAAATGTTTCCACAGATTCCACCACAAGGAAGTCTACAAAGTCACACTAAAGACAACTCCTTAATAGTAGGTAGAGCATAAACTAATCTTCAACCAACCTACCTAGTAAATATTTTACTCTCTTCATTCTACCTGAGCGAGGAAATTTGGAATTCGACTTGAGAAAATGACCCGAAGTCATTACTAGGAAGCATACAATACTATATTTTTGGATTCCCATTTGGGGGTCATAATAAGCCCTATGTTCCTCATGGTGAAAAAAATTCCTCATGGCCCACAAAATTCCAATATTTTTCAAGAATGAAAGGTTGTGATGGTCAAGATTTTGCAGTTAAGTTGAGGTGAATGGCATCTATAGAAGCAAGCCTTTGTTGGCAAGGGTAGCTCGAGATGTGTGTGGTTTAGGGCAACAAGTAGTAAAGTCAGTGAGGTCAGAATGGGACATATGAGTAAGATTGTGTATTCTTCCACCTAACCTTATCCAAACTTACAAGGATGCATAGAAAAACAAGGGATACAAGGTACAAGATAAGGTAGCCGGGGGAAAAGGCACAAAAAATTGAACCCTTAACCTAACTCTATTATCTTTGGGCTAGTAGGAATTTGTGCTTAGTTCAGGGAAGGAGTTCTTGGGGGTTCACATGGTAAAAGTTAATAGAAACATGTGGTGTGTGAATAACAATGTAATTTCCCAATATCAGTTTCATGATGTCATACTATGAATCAGTTAAGCAAACAACCATCGATACCACCATCATCAGTGGCCATCATCCATAGGGCCGCAAGGGTCAAACGTATGGGGAAGTGGTAAATTTTTTGTTACATATCTTGGAGTTTGGATGTTGGCTTCTATTCTATTGGTTTTCCATTTCTATATTTATTTTGGGTTTCCTCTTGTTGTAGAGTACAACCACAGACAAGATTCAGTTGGGAGTACAAAGGGTCAAATATTGCATCTTCCCCTCTTTTTTAGACCTGAATGTTCATGTTTTCTTGATTCATGGCATTTTAATTATCAGTGAGTTTCCTGTATTTACGATTGATTGAATTTTATTGGAAAACATTCATATATTGGAACACAAGGAGAAGTTGCAAAAAACAAATAAGAATATGAATATGGTGAGAATTGTTTTTCGAGAAAAATCCATTAATGTTAAATTGAAACAATGTTTCAAAATATTTAATTACAATTCTAAAGGCTCCTATATTGTTCTATGTCTGTTGTTTAAGTTATTTCCAATTGGTGTTGTAGTGATATCACATGCTTAAAGTAATTATATTTTTCATTTTTGAAAGTTACAATTAGGATTGAAATGCCTGATTTGATTTTTTTTTTTTCAAATTAGTCTTGCTAGTGGATATTAGTTAGTCTCTTTCTTGTTGAGAACTTGTCGGATGGTAGTTCTTTGAATTCACCATTGTTATTACTCTATTTTTAATACAATACATTGCAACTCCCTTACCAAGTATGATGATTTGGGAGTGAGGTAATACATCAAAGCATAAGTTGGAACTTGATAGGCATTTTCATTAAATATATTTTTAAGGATTATCAAGGAGATAACAGTTGATATCCAACAATATAGAAAACATATTCAACTGAACCTGCTAACGTAATCATTCCATTTAGGTTCAACAAAGCTTGAATGGTTTTTTCAAAATTTTGGTAGATAAAGTGACTATAATGCATGTGCAAATGAGATGAACAATTATGAACATCATGACTTGGATTGGTTATGCACATACTCTATATTGATGATCAAGGGGCAGTTGTAAAAACCACAACAATTGGGCATCATCCATACACTCTATAATAAAATTTAGGCTGAGATTATCTTAACTATGGAGAAGAATATCAAGGCTTGAAATGACACATGTAGCATAAAACATGTACAAGGATGTCACATGATGCCTTGTATCCATCTAAGGCGAAAAGACTACTTCTCTAGCATAGAAGAGGAGGGAGTCAAATAAAATAAATGTAATTATATATCATCCCCAATTCAATCACTGTATTTACATACTTCTATTCCTCTTCAAATATATCTTAGACATGGTCCAAAGAAAATTCTCTACTATAACTTTCATAATTTTCTTTTACACTCCCCCTGTTTTAAACATCCTGCTTCTAGTATAGTTGAATGATGTCCTCATCAAGTAGACTTTTCATATTGTAATACCCTAAGAAATATAATAATCGTAAGTCATAGTAAACACAAATCCCTATCAGACAAGATCAAAGATAACCTCTTCAATCAAGTCACTATAATTTGCTCTCTCTAATTCACACACTACAATTTGGACATAATTTTGTAGTTGCATCCATAAACCTTCTTTTTCCAAGTCCTTCGCTACAATATTTTCCAAATTATTGCAGTTTTTTGATTGTGTGTAACAATAATCATTGACTGTTTCCCTTGTTCCTCTCAAAAATTTCTTCCCTAAAGGTATCTTCCGCGGGTTCAACTAAGTGTTTCTTACCCAAGGGTGGTGATTGATGAACGACCCTAATATCTTTGGCAATACTTTATTTACACAGTCAAAAAGAAGATGTCACTCCCACTTACTTTCATCTGCCTTTGATTTTCCGATTTCACCACCATACCCACAATAGTATTCAATCTTCTCAAATAATGAAGGATACAAAGTGTTATTTGCAAAATACCATCCTGAAAAATCCTTAACCCCAGTGAAACAAAAAGACACAAGGACATTCTTGAAATAAATTAAATCTAATTGCTTCTCCTTAGGACAACAAATACCATATAAATCTACATATTCAATGTACACATTCTCAATCAAAGTAGAAGATTTAAATCTTGTTGGAGGTGATATTGCAACCTCAGATGGAAGGTTTCAAGTTCTTTCAATAAAAAAATTCAGTTTCTCCACTATTATGGTCATTGAAATCTATTGCATTCCCTTGTATAACATTTTAATCCTTATGCATTGGTTTTTTGGATCCATCAAACTTCAATCAGCGAAGTTTTAAGCATAATTCTATAGTATGAACATGGAAACTAGATTCTACCTAGTAAATTCACTTGTTATGAGAGGATATAAGGCATTGAAAAATATTCACTGAAAAATGTGGAAGATCGATTTGAGGGTAAAATTATGTGACACTTTAGTGGCTTCAAATATTTACCTTGAATATTTAAGCTCATTTTCTTGAAAAAATTTTAGTTGGGTGTTTCTTCTTGGAAAGGAGAGTGAAGAATTGAAACTGGATTAGGTTTTTATGCTTTCTCATTATTAACTTCTCAAGCTCCAAATACATAATGATGCAAATGGTTTGGTGGACTACAAGATATTGGAGAGATTGGTGGTGGTTTCTCATATGGAATCCCCTAAAGGGACTCCAATTCATTAGCTATTAGCATGACTCATTAGATAAGGAAATACCATATATAAATAATGTGAGAATAAAGTTCTTGCGGAGAATTCACAAGTGTGTCTTTCCACATAGACAAATTATTGTAGAAAGGGAAAAATTGATGAGAATTTTACCTTAGTTAAATAAACAACATTGTCATCAAATTGTAATGCATCACTATGAACAGAATCAGTGGAGTCTAATGGTTCCATTGAAATCTCCTTCGTTTTATTAGACTCTATAGGTAAGGCCTCACTTATGATTCCCTTTGAAAGCTCAAGTGGTTCATTTTCCATATCGTGATAATTTGTTGATTTCTTGTAAGTTTTCTGATGCTCCAAACTGTCCAGCACTACTAGGAGTTCATCACATCCCTCATTGAACATTCAGATAGAAGAATATGGAAGCGTCAATGAATCAGAGTTCTGTTTGGGTGATCTTCCTCCCCACAATAATATGTTTCCCTCCAAACTTGAATCATTCCCCTTGAAAACATATACATTGCTTCTAGTCTTGTTAAAATCAATAGGAAGCTTGATGCTTGACGGGTCAAAAACAATCTCATGTTCCTGGCCTGTGCTAGCATCAGAAATTCTTCTTTGCATTTCTAACCTCTCTCTGTCAAAATCCATGGATGACACATGTATCGATGGAGACATAAAAATACTTCTAAATGGGATATTTCCTTTTTCATCTTCACAACCAGTATCAGATTCATGTCTAACTTGCAATTGATTTTCTTCAACTCCATAATTGGTTTTGTTGTCATTTATGTAGCTCGTAGGTTGGCATATTGGTCTTTTGTCCTCATGCAAAACAAGAATTTTCCATAATGTGCTTAAATTCACTCTAGATTGCTTCTCACCTTCATTTGCATGGGTCAACCTTAGTCTCTCTGACATACAGTTTTTAGATTATTTGTGGATGATTTATTTAGATGAAATTGGAGACTTACCTAGATGATATCATGAAGTACCACCAGACTTGTTTGTGTAGTCCAATGAATGTTTCGCAATATGAGTGGAAACATAAGCATATATGAAAATGCCTAGATCTTCAAAACTATCTCTAGACCCATTAAATGAATTTTTCTTGCCATTAATTCTAGTGAAGTAGAATCTTTCCCCAATCCGGAATGGTTTTTTTAATTAAATCTTTGGTCACACTTTCTCTCACTTTCATTGCAACATTTTGAGAAATTTCCCTTGGATATTTGGGCCCTTCATGAATTTTACTCTTAGCACTCTCCTAAATATACTTACATTCATCCTTATTGGTTTCTTTGAGTCCCATCTTAAGTCTTTCCCTTACTTCCTCTAGAAAATTGTGAGTGTTAGCTCTTTCACATTCACCTAGACTTTTAAAAGCAGTTTGATATTGAGAAGAGTAGCTTGGTGGTGAAGTGGGTCTAGCATTTTGAGCACTTCCAGGGCCAGGATTTAATAAAACTATTCTTTTTCATAAAGAACCAACATCACTCTTAACTGGGGCACCTGCTCTAGAGTACTGATTACCCTAATGTTTCGAGCTTCTTACCTGCCATTCTTCATCTCTTCCTGTCAAAAAATTGCTAAACTTTTTCTTCTAAAGTAGTTTATCATTTTTTTTACCTTCTTTCGAATAATTTGATGTGTAGTCATTACATTCAATGATTTAATGTTAGGAACATTTTTTTTCTTCAGAAGACATTTGGGAAGCAAATTGCAAATCCTAAAGATTCTTTGCAAACAACAACTCGGGTTCTTGAAGGAATTTAAGGAAAAAATCCTTGTTTGACTTAAATACTCCTAGTGCATCAAGAAATTCTCCTCACTGCTACAATGTCTCATCAGTGGAAACTTGTTTAGCACCAATTAACCTCTAGCGTACAAAATCCATCTTTGTCCATCCAGCATTTCATGAACAAACATCCATTTCTCAACTAACATCTATTTACATATTGAAGAAATTGATTGATCTGGAGAGATTTCGACATCATAGCTTGGCTTAGGTTGTTGTTCATGTTTCCCAAATGTAATTTTATGTGGTTCATTATCTAATTCTTGCATATGTTCTTCTAGCATTGTTTCTATTGGGAATGATAAAAGTCCCATCAAATGTACAACCACACTAGGAGCGTGGTGTTTTGCTTATAGCTCTTTCGACATTTTGTCTGCTATCAATACCTTCACAGATAATCCACTTAACTTATTTGTTGCAGGACCCTTTCTAGAATCATAAATCTAGATATTTTATAAACATCAATTAGCTTACTGAAAATATGCTACCTAGTTTACATATGCATTATAATCTAGAACCTAAGAAACAATTATGCTTCCCTCCACATCAACATCTTCCTACTGCTAGAACCTATAATTAGTCAGTTCAAAATCCACATAACCCGAATGAAGATACTTATAAGCCCATATTCATTTTTGGCATCCCTGGATTTTGGCATTTCAATAAAATAATTTCACCCATACAAATTGATTTTACAATTCTCTTCTTCTACAATATAATAGATTTAGTAGGATAATATTATAGTAGCACATTGTCAAAATTCTACATTATTAAGAAAAAATTATTACATATTGACACGTAATTGGGAGATTAAAACCACTTAAAGAAAGAGGTAATTGGGCACTGGAGCCACAACATAAAATTTCACCAGAGCGTCAAGGGTTCCATATCATAATAGAATGTAAAAGAGCATCCAAGTAAAATGCATAAAATAACTCTGCTACATCTATTAAACAAACTTTAACATGTATGATGGGACCAACCCATACTTTGGTTTATGACTCTTATTGATATTAGTCCGGTGTTATTATTAACAATGTGTTATTGACAATATTGCGGAATTATTTAACTTTTTATTAAACACTAATCACACACTAATCATCTGAAATTTCTCGACGCTAGTTGGAAGCATTTATGGTAGCTCTTAATGTGGTGGCTAAGTTGTTCTTACCTCGATTCTTGTTTCCCACTCATTGAAATTGGAAAAACCCTTGGCATTCGACATTCGGTCACTTTGGTGTTTCGCTATGCATGGTGAATACAGTGAGGGTTTGTTCTCCAAGAGGGTTTGTGTACAATGATATTCTGCTGTAGGATGGCGCCTTATCCACCTCTGGTTGTAATTCCTTCTGATTAGTTAATGTTTTGATCTATGGACGTTGATGTCTCTGTTGTTTCTTTCAATTTTTTTATACTGGTTCACTGTGGTTGCTTTACAGATTTAACATGTTGTTTGGTGTTCTTGCCTCCAGGTTGCATTCAGAATAGATCTTGGGCTTGGTTTCGACTGAGTTCTCAACCAAGTGAGCTCTCTTCCCTTGCTATACTTATATGCTCATTTTTTTAGTAATTCTAACATTTGTTGCTCCTTGTGAGCAAGGTTTTTGTTGTATTCGCGACACAGGTTTGAACCTAAGCCACTGGTGCTCACTGGCCCTTGGTAAGTCAACCAACACTTCCGTGTCTACTATGTTTTGTTTTTTTACACCTTCATTTGTTGGTAAGGGTTCACTGACTGACTTCCATTTCTACTGTGGCAAGTTGGGGTTTTGGTTATCGAGTGATTTGTGGCCCAAACTTCGTCAATGGATCAGGTAGGCTCATTCCCTGTTGTGAATACCCTGACTATAGTCTTTCCTCTCAGTTCTTTTACTATAGCCGACAAATATGTTAGCACATGTGAGGGTTGGCTCCTCTGACTATTAGATTGTGTTCAATGGCTTCGGCTGTAGCTTGTATTTATTCCTATTGTGATTCTCGGTGAAATTTAAATGTTGTAGGCTTTCGAACCCTGGTCTTGTTATTGTCATAGAGGAAGGTGTTCTATCCTCAATTTTGTTGTTTTGTATTCTTGAGGACTATCAGTTGTTGATATGCACCAACATTATGTTATTTTTGTATAATAGAAATGAAGAAGTATTTGTTATGATAATTACCCGTGTCATGGATATTTTCCACAGAGTTCATATTTTTGTGGCTCTTTGTTCTGTGGCTGTATGCATCGTAATACTGGAATTTGTGTTGGTTTCTAGTTCCGTTATCTCGTTCTTTAGCACAGTCTATTTGTATTCGTCATTCCAATGTGAGAAATCTTCTATCAGCCTATTAGGAGAAGTCTGCTAGGAAATTCAAGAATGCGTCCCGTTGTTTGATTTGTTACATTCAGCATTTAATGGAAATAATATGGAAAGGAAAAGAAAATTTCTTGTATAGATGGATTCATATTCAGAATTTTGTTTAACAATATCTTCAGCTATTTGTATTACTGTTCCTCTCTGGTCATCAAACCCTCTTGAAAGATTTACATTTCGTATTTGTACTATTTGTCCACAGTTACCTGAACTATGTACAATTATGCTTTAGTTGTTTCTTTATTAGTTACATAACTGTTAATTCATTCGGTTATGCTTGCATTGCAAGATTTTACATTTGACATGATTGTCTTTCTTTTTCTAAAGTAAAAGAAACAATTATAAAACAATTATTCACTAAAATATAGTGACCCTAACTAACTAGACTACTAGACTATTCTCTAACTAATACTGAAATTAAAAGGGAAACAAGTCCCTACATTCTACTTTGACTATCTAAACATAAAGAAACCAAACACTGATAAATTTTTCCACCTTGGCAGAGACCAACACCCGGTCATGGTGCCCTTCGCTGGATGCTCCTGCATTAGGCTGCTCCTGCATTAGGCTCCCAGTGTAAAAAGAAATCATGACTCCGGTCCATGAGCTTCTCGACTAAATAACCCGCCTGCTCTATTTGCCTGGCATCAAGCCATGAACTGTCCTCAATAGGATGGTTCTTCCAATTGACCAGATATTGTAGATAATCTTTCCACCGAGTTCGTTTAGCCACCTGAGTGTCGAGGATTCTCTCAATCTCGTGAGGTTGAACATAAGGCATTTGTCTCATCCAACTTTCACTTCTGTCTTCGTGTCCCATGTAGGCCATGTGGTTTTGTCTTCTTCTAGATTAGCAGAGTATGGAAATAAGTCTACCACATTAAAGATGGGCAAAATTCCTATTCCTGGTGGTAGCTGTATTTCGTAGGCATTCGCTAATAATTTTCGGAGGACTTTGCAGGAACCTATATTCTTGTACTTATGTTTGTTATACGCACCTCTAGGGAAGCATTCCTTGCACAAATGTGTGAGGACTTCATCCCCCACATTAAACTACACTTCTTTGTGTTTCAAATTTTCTTGTTATTTATATTTTTGATTATTGTTCTGCAACTTGACTTTCACCTGCTCATGCAAATCTTTCATCGCGTTAGAAAAATATTCCCCATCAGCACTCTGACTTTCCTGTTGTCCTAGATTTCACAACTCATGTACTCTGTGACGATGCATGCCATACAAGATTTGAAAAGGATTGCAACCTGTGTTGCGATTGGGCAAGTCGTTGTAGGCGAACCCTGCCTGGGCAAGTACTGGATAGCACATCCACAAATTTTCACCAATCAAACTCCGTAGTAAATTCCCTAGACTTCTGTTTACCACCTATTTTTTCTCGTTGGTCTGCGGGTGATAAACAGGGCTAAAACTTAACTACGTGTCCATATTATTCCACAGGGTGTGCTAAAAGTGCCCTGTAAACTTCACATCCCTGTCAGAGAGAATGGACTTAGGTAGACAATGTAGCCTATCGATCTCTGCAAACAACAAGTGGGCCACATGAGTGGCATCACTGGTCTTTCTGCAAGGGATGAAATGCACCATCTTCGAAAACTGGTCCACTACTACCATCACCGAATCATAACCCCACTGTGTCCTTGGTAGACCCAAGAC
This sequence comes from Pinus taeda, assembly GCA_000404065.3. Classification (NCBI taxonomy): domain Eukaryota; kingdom Viridiplantae; phylum Streptophyta; class Pinopsida; order Pinales; family Pinaceae; genus Pinus; species Pinus taeda. Next base: position 70,427 of record APFE030845265.1, read on the forward strand.
AAAGTCTAAGCTTACTGAGTCCCACGGTCTGCTTGGAATGGGCAATGGCATGTAAATTCTCGTATTTTGATTGTGCCCTTTTTCTAACTGACACACTTTACATCTAGTTACAAATCGTTGCACATCCCTTCGCATTTTTGGCCAATAATAAAAATGGTTGAGCTACTCTAATGTTTTGTCTATACCAAAATGTCCAGCTAGACCTCCACTGTGCTTCTCCTGAATGATATTCTCTCTCATTGAGTAGTCAGGAATGCATAACTATCCTACTTTAAACAACAACTTCTCCTACAAATTATAGTCCAACCATGGACAATTGACTCTTACCAAATGATTCTGACACACTTCATAAGCTTCCTTGAAATCCGTGTCAGTCTGATACAAATATTTCAAGTGCTCGAAGCCCAGCACTTGTATAGTACCCTTCTACAAGAGTAAGGCTCTCCTACTCAATGCATCCGCCACCTTGTTGGCCTACCCATTGATGTGTTTCAACACAAAGGTGAAACTCTACAAATATTGAACCCACTTAGCATGTTTGTGATTCAACTTGTGCTATTGCATCATATACTGTAGTGCAGAATTATCTGAGAACAAAAAAAACTCATTCCCCAGCAAATATCATCTCCAGTGCTTCAATTCTTGGATGATAGCATAGAATTCCTTGTCGTAAGATGAGTACTTCTACCTACTTTCGTTCAAATTCTCACTGAAAAATGCAACAGGTTTATCTTCTTGGCTAAGTACAACTCCAATAGCCGTACCACTTGCATCACAACGAACCTGAAAAAGCTTTTCAAAATCTGGTAATCTCAGGATCAGTCCTGCTGTGATCTTCCTCTTAAGTAGCTGAAAACTCCTTTCTGCTACCTCGGTCCAATGAAAAGGCTGACTTGCCTTCTTAATAGTATTCAACATAGGTGCACAGATTTCACTGAAATTTCTTATAAATTTTCTGTAAAGACTCGCTAGTGCATGAAAACTATGTACCTCAAACAAACGTTTTTGGGATGGTCAGTTGACTATCATTGCAATATTCTTTGGGTCCATCTTCAACTCGTTTTCTGCAATTACAAAGCCCAGATAAACCAATTCTTTTTGCAGAAAAATACATTTTTTCAGAGTTATTAGCAGCTTATTTTGTTGCAATTTTTCTACCACTTTACAAACATGTCGAAAGTGTTCCTCTCTCGTCTTGCTAAAAATTATTATATCGTCTAGATACACTATTACAAACTTCCAATGTATTATTTCAACATTTCATTCATTAATTGCATAAAGGTACTGGGTGCATTACTCAGTCTGAATGGCATTACCAGCCACTCATACAATCCTTCATTAGTCTTGAAGGTTGTCTTCCACTCATCCCCTTCTCGGATTCGAATCTAATGATTCCCACTATTTAGATCAATCTTGGAAAAATATATAGCCCCGCTTAGGCAATCCATCATGTCGTCCATCTGCGGTAGTGGAAACCTATACCAGATGGTGATCTAGTTGATGGACCTCAAGTCTGTGCACATTCGCCATTCTCCTCCTTCCTTGGGAGCGAGAACTGTTGGGATTACGCAAGGGCTCAAACTCTCCCTTATCAACCCTTTATCTAGCAATTCCTACACCTATTTTCTGATCTCCTCATTGTCTTTGGGGCTTATCCGATATGCTGCGTTATTTGGAAAACTTGCTCTTGGTACAAAGTCAATATGATGACTTATACTTATTTTAGGGGGAAGTTTATCTGGCAAGTCATCCATCACTATATTGCTAAACTCTTGCAGCATCTGCTGAATTTTTGTGCGCAACTCTGACACCTCTATGTGTAGCAGCATCGTCCTCACTCTTCTTACAACAACATAGCTCACTTCACTTGTTAGGGTCCCACCCTAACCCCCTTATTTATGTAGTAGGATCGAGTCATAGTAAAGAGTCAATAAAGCCCATATTAATAATTGTAAGTGGTTAACCCACACTTAATGACGGGACAACAGTTAGTTGCAAATGGGCGATGGTATTAGATAGATGGTATTAATAAAAACCATGGTATTGATCCATGGTATTGCATGTATGATTCATATATAAAGGATAGAGACTCCCTGCCAGGAGCATCGTGTCTTATTTTGTCATCGAGCTCTGCTCTATTGGAGGTTGCCCCCTCGAAGAGGCAAGTGAACATTGCTTTCTAAATGATAAAATACTTGTTGTTGTTACTCGCTATTCTATGTTCTGGGTATATTTCTTCGCATATTTGGTATTCTGGTATTGTCTTGCAGTTTAAGAGCATAACAAGTGGTATCAAAGCTCTTTCTAGGGCAGGTGGGATCTCCATTTCTTAGCAATTTTTTTTTTTGGCTAGAGTTGTGTTCCGACGTCTTTAAACCATGGGATCTGTTGTTGAGTACATAAACTTGCGGATTTGGGGAGGCATGCACGAAGGAAATACAAGAGGTGGTCATGCTTGTTGGACTCCCTTGTAACTCCTGTGGGTACCCCTTCGAGTAGTAGCGCATTAGACAGAACTGCGCACGGACTATCTTCCAAGTACACTCTGGGTATATCAGAAGCCCCTTAGCTCCTTTGAAACCTCACCATAGATAAACCGCCGGTCATCTCGCTGCTACAGTACGCCAAGAATAGCACTCGGAGAGATTACTCGCCCATACGATTGGGTAGTCGGGTTGTACGGCTGAGGGTATGGTTGATCCTCCTTAGTTAGAGTACTAAACCATTGGGCCGATTACTACTGTCAGACCCTTGTGTATATTTCAATATGTAACACCTAACACTCCTCAAGACCATAGTTCCCTTTTCTATCTTGGGATCACACATAATCTCGGCTAGATCAGATCTCGTAAGGGGGTTTGCAGGAGTAGCAGACATCAGTCCCGCAGTCTGAGTTAGTAGACCAGCCATTCTGATCTATTAGATCCATCAGATCCGCAGCGGCAATCTGTTCTGCCGCAGAGCTATCTGCCAGCTCTCTTAGATCCACCAGATCTGAGTAGTTGTGTGGGGTTCCTATACCGGTGCGTGACATTCGCACGACTTTTGGCAGCATTGACATTTTGAGGATTCAGCTACTGCAACATTCCTAAGCGAGTAAAACTCCATTAGGATTCTAAGACCCCCCGGGGCACTTATTGGTGACCTAGCCCATAAGAATCAGAACGATGAGCTGAGCAAGGTGGTACCATTCAATTGTTAGTGAAAAAAAATAAATTGGACGGTCCCAAATTTCAAGTACATCGGGTCGGTGCATGGTAGCAACTAGAGCTCAAGCTATGGCCAATGAGAAGATCGACAAACTTGAACAATCCTTGCAAGCCATCCAAGCTTAGCTTGACAAACTATCTGACGCACTCTCTAAGGGCAAGGAGGAAGCCCACGAGGAGGCGTATATTGGCAATGGACACAGTGAGGGTGAGTCTAGCCACTCTCTTCACCTCTGGGGCACCCACGAACAATCCCATCCGCGACCTCCCAAGTTGGATATGCATAAATTTGATGGTTCTCACACGGCCACATGGGTAGCACAAATGGAGAAGTATTTCAATCTGAATAACATCTTAGATAATGAGACTCAGCTTATGGTGGCAAGCATGTACTTGGACAATGAAAGATGGCAATGGTGGGAATGGCATCAACGTGGCAATGGCAGTTTTTCGACTTGGGCCGCCTTCAAAAAAGCTCTTACAGAACACTTTGAACATGAATCTACTTTTTTGGGTCGTCTCACTAAGCTTCGACAAACTGGCACAGTAGATGAATATTTTACAGCCTTTGAAGCATTAGCTTTCTGCACTAGGGATCTCCCAGATGCATTCCACACAGAATGTTTTATCAGCAGTCTTAAAGAGGCCATACAAGCCCATGTCTGACTGCACCACCCTCCCACATCATCGAAGGCTTGCAAGGTAGCTCGTAATGTGGAACATGCATTAGCAACCCAGTCCATTCACCCAAATTTCACCGCCAAGGGTCGCCCCCCACAGGGTCACAACACGACTCAAACACTTAAGGTTCAAAAGGTGTCACTTGTAGAAATGGCTGAAAGAAGAAAGTAGGGATTATGTTACTACTGTGATGAAAAATACTCCCTTGGTCATAAATGTAAGGAGCCCAATTCTTTTCAAATTGATGCCACTAGTTACAGCTCATTGGAGGAAGCCCCACCACTTGAGGAACCTGAGGAGGTAGAAGAGGACAACCAGAAGGACAATGTCCCTGATAAACCAGTTATTTTGCTACATGCTTTGGCAGGGATTTCTTCACCTGAAACTCTCAAAATCAAAGGTTTTATTAAACATTGCCTAGTAGTAGTCTTGATTGATAGTGGAAGCACACATAATGTCATCCATAAAAAATTCACGGAAGCAGTGCATTGTTTTGTATGAGCAGTTTCTAACTTCCAAGTCAAAATTGTGGACAGGGGAACAATGAAATGTGAAGGTCGTTATGAAAATGTCAAACTTCAAATGGGGGATTATCGGTTGAAGACCCACATGTTTGCCATACACATGGGAGGGTGCAACATTGTCCTCGGTGCTGAATGGCTTCGTACTCTTGGGCCAATCACAATCGATTTCCAGGAGTTATATATGAGCTTTAAGCAGAACAACTCCACACATACCCTCCGCGGACTCCAGGCGGGAGCTCCCTCTATCATCAGCTCACATAGGATGGAAAAACTGCTAAAAAAGGGCCATCATGGAGTTATAGCTCAATTTGATGCCATCCAGGTTGTCGAATCCAATTCTCTGCCAATCCATCCTAAGATGCAATAGATTTTAAATAACCATATGCCTGTCTTTGACAAGCCTCATGAGCTTCCACCCTCGAGAGGGGTACATGATCACAGCATCACCTTGGTTCCAGGGGCCCAACCACCAAATGTGCACCCATATAGATATTCGTTCACCCAAAAGAATGAAATAGAAAAAATAATCAAGGAACTTTTGGAAGCAGGTGTCATTCGTCCCAGCATTAGTCCTTATTCCTCACCGGTGGTCATGGTGCTCAAGAAAGATGGGGAATGGCAGATGTGTCTAGACTTCAGGGCCCTCAATAAGTTAACAGTGAAAGATAAATTTCCCATCCCAGTTGTTGATGATTTGCTGGATGAACTCAATGGGGCTCAATTCTTCACTAAGCTGGATCTTCGCTCTGGCTACCACCAAATTCGCATGAAGGAAGTCAACATTCCAAAGACTACTTTCCGAACTCATGAAGGACATTATGAGTTCCTGGTCATGCCATTCAGTCTTTGTAATTCCCCTTCTACTTTTCAGAGCCTTATGAAGCACCTTCTCAAACCATATCTCCGAAAATTTGTCCTTGTCTTCTTCGATGACATCCTCATCTATAGTTGCACTTGGGCGGCACATCTTCAACATGTAGATCTACTCTTGCAACTACTCTGCAAGCATAAATTATTTGTTAAGATGTCCAAGTGTTCTTTTGGCATGGAAGAAGTTAAGCATTTGGGCCACATTGTGGGGTGTGAAGGTGTCAAGGTGGACCCCGAAAAGATCCAGGCAATGCAGGAGTGGCCTCAACCTAAGACCTTCAAGAGCCTGAGAGGATTTTTGGGTCTCACAGGCTATTATCACAAATTTGTCTGCAATTATGGTCGCATTGCAAAACCCTTCACTCAATTCCTCAAGAAAAATTCATTCTTCTGGAATGATGATGCACAATAGGCATTTACAGCTCTAAAAAATTCCATGTGTTCCACTCCGGTCTTAGCACTACCTAATTTCACCAAATCTTTTGTCGTTGAATATGATGCTTTGAGTATGGGTATTGGGGTAGTCTTAATGCAGGAAGGTCGACCCTTGGCCTTCACAAGCCAACAAATAAGTCGGAAGAATCTAGGACAATCTACCTATGAGAAGGAAATGATGGCCATCTTACATCTAGTAGATACCTGGTGACCTTACTTACTGGGGCGACATTTCCAAATCCGCACAGACCATCACAATCTTAAATATTTTTTGGAGAAATGCCTATCCTCCCCACAACAAAATAAGTGGCTCACCAAAATGTAGGGATATGATTATGAGATCATTTACAAGAAAGGGTGCAAAAATAGTGTAGCAGATGCATTATCTCGCCAATTTGAGGAGGAAAGTACCCTACTCGCAATTTCCCTTCCCATTCTAGAATGGATTGAAGAGGCTCGCAGGGAATGGTTTTCACATCCCTGGCTCTCCCAACTCATTACTTAATTGCAGGTAGATCCAAATTCAACCAAGGGATACTCGTGGTAGAATGAGATTCTTCGCTACAAGGACAAAGGTTTAATATCACCAGCATCCACCCTCAAAAGCCGCATTTTGGCAGAATTGCACTCATCCCCCATTGCAGGACATTCAGGATTTCAGAAGACGTATGCTCACACTAGAAGATCATTTTTTTGGACAAGCATGAAAAAGGACATCCTTACTTTTGTAGCAGAATGTGATGTCTGTCAACGCCACAAAGGGGAGATAGTGAAAGCACCAGGCACATTACAACTGTTGCCCATCCCGACATCAATATGGACGAAGACTTCTATGGATTTCATTATAGGTCTTCCAAAGTCAGGAATCAAGTCAGTCATCATGGTGGTTGTGGACCAACTTTCTAAGTATGCTCATTTTTTCACCCTACCCCACCCATTTACACGAGCTTTGGTCGCTCAATCTTTCATGGATCAGATCTTCAAATTGCATGGCATGCCCACTTCTATTGTGTCTGATCATGACCTGATCTTCACCAGTAATTTTTGGCAGGAACTCTTCAGGCTACAAGGCACCCAACTAAAAATCAATACTTCCTATCATCCGAAATTGGATGGTCAAACTGAAGCTGTCAACAAATGTCTGGAAACCTACCTTAGGTGTTTCACTTCAGAAAAGCAACATCTTTGGCTACAGTGGTTACCTCTAGCTAAATGGTGGTATAACACCAACTATCATGCCACCACCAAAGTGACTCCCTATGAAGCAGTTTATGGTCAAATCCCTCCTTCCCCTACTTCTTATATCAAGGGGTGCTCAAAGGTACAAGCAGTGGATCAACTCCTACAAAATCGCACAACCATGCTCTCTCATCTTAGAGAGAATCTTCATTAAGCTCAAAATCGCATGAAGCAACAGGTAGATCAACATCGCTCAGAGCGCCAATTTCAAGAATGGGATCAGGTATTTTTGAGGCTACAACCATATAAGCAAACATCACTCAAAGATAAGGGTTGTCAGAAACTATCTCCAAAATTCTACAGACCATATCAAGTACTTCAGCACATTGGAGAAGTGGCCTGCAAGCTACCTTTGCCACCCACTGCAAAAATCCATCCAGTTTTCCATGTCTCATGCCTCAAGAAAGTGATTGGGAACAATTGCAGAATTCAAACGAATCTACCTGAATTGGATGAAGAAGGGTCAATCTGGCTCCAACCTGAATAGGTCCTAGACACACGAGAACGGCGCCTGCGTGGTCGCATGATCAGGAAAGTCCTCGTCAAGTGGAAAGACACCTCTGCGGAAGATGCAACCTGGGAACCAGCCACTATTCTTCAGTAGTTTCCGCAGCTTCAGCCTTGAGGACAAGGCTATTCTTAAGGGGGAGGGCATGTTAGGGTCCCACCCTAACCCCCTTATTTATGTAGTAGCATCAAGTCATACTAAAGAGTCAATAAAGCCCATATTAATAATTGTAAGTGGTTAACCCGCATTTAATGACGGGACCACAATTAGTTGTAAATGGGCCATGGTATTAGATAGATGGTATTAATAAAAAACATGGTATTGATCCATGGTATTGCATGTATGAGTCATATATAAAGGATAGAGACTCCCTGCGAGGAGCATTGTGTCTTATTTTGTCATCGAGCTCTGCTCTATTGGAGGTTGCCCCCTCAAAGAGGCAAGTGAACACTGCTTTCTAAATAATAAAATACTTGCTGTTGTTACTTGCTATTCTATGTTCTGGGTATATTTCTTTGCATATTTGGTATTCTAGTATCGTCTTGCAGGTTAAGATCATAACATCATTGTCTTCAATCTGTTTCAGAAACAAATTTCTGCCCATTAACAACATTCTCATCTCACTTGTTCCCGCTGTCTCTTCCTCATTGATGGGCACAAGCATGTGCTTGATCCCATCTTTGACAAACTTATAACAGTTTGTCTTCCCGTCATGTACCACCTTCTTGTCATACGACCATGGCCTACCTAGTAGTATGTGACATACATCCATCGACATTATGTCACAAATGACCTTATCCTTATATCTATCGATATGGAACTCCACTTTACATTGCTTATCTACCAACAGCCGATGGCCTATTTGTAGCCATGATACCCTATAAGGAGTGGGGTGTTTCAACCATTTCAACCCCAACTTTTCCACCATCTCTGTAATGACCAAATTATCTGTACTCCCACTATCGATAATCAACTTACAACACTTACCGTGTTACTTCCAAAATATCTTAAACAAAGCTTTCCTTTGAGTTTGTTGAACTGTTTCTTTGGCTGGTTTCAGCAACACCTTGTTCAAAACTAAGGCTTCCCCTATTTTTGGCAAATTTTTTGCTTCTTGGGGAGGTGCCTCTGCTTCTTCTGGCTGTGCGACATACACACCCCTCTTTCCAGCTTGTTCTGCCTCAGGACACTCAAAAGGTCTATGCCCCCACTTGTGGCACCTGTAACATTGATAACTAGCTCCTCTGCCTCGGTCATTTCCCCTGCCTCGCTGATATGGTCTACCACCTCTCATGATGTCACCTCTTTCTACTATCCCAGTAGCTTTGGAACTACTACCTTCTTCATTACTATTGATAGTTTGTCCCCTACCATAAGACTATCCTCTTCCTCTGTCGTTTCCCCGTCCTTTCCTAGCATTTTGTTTTTTGGCATTCTTCTCCTATGCTTTCATAACACTCTGGTATGCTTCTTCGATGTTTTTTGAGGAAATAATGTTGATTTCATCTAATATTTCTAACCTTAAACCATTCACATACTTGGTTGTTTTCTTTGGGGTGTCCTCCGTATAACCTCCTCTTAAATTTACCTAGTAAAATTCTTTAGTGTACTCCCTTCTATCATCCCTTTTTGCTTCAGATTCTACACTTTCCAATGTAGTGCAATCTGGTAATCCTTAGGCAAAAATTTTCCTTTCAACTTGGCCACCATCCTTGACCATTTCTTTATTGGCAACTTGTTCATCCTCCTTCTCTTTGTTTGGACACTGTCCCACAACAAGGCTACGTGTCCCTTCAAATTATCGCAGTGAACTTGACCCTCCAGTCTTCACTGACCTCTTCACACTCAAAATACTTGGGTAGATGACTGATCCGATCCAGCAAAAGTTCTGTGGACAAGCTGCCATCATAATTTGGGATTTCTGGTTTAGGCTTGCTGCTCACCAGTAGGACTGATCTCAATAGTCTCATTTTTGGCCCTTCTTCATCTGATCCATCTGTTGTCACTATGGCTTCTTCTTCGCTATCATCACCTACCTCTGGATCCCTTCTCCTTCTTGCTTCAACTGCCTCCAGACGGGTAGTAAGGATCCTTATCTCCTCTCTCAATTCTTCATCTGCTGCTCTCCAAGCAGCTCTTCCAGTTCCTCGCCTGCCAACTTCCATTCCTCAAGAAAACACTAAATCCTACACTGATACCACTATGATGGGACCAACCCATACTTTAGTTTATGACTCTTATTGATATCAGCCTAGTGTTGTTATTAACAATGTGTTATTCACAACATTGTGGAATTATTTAACTTATGATTAAACACTAATCACACACTAATCATCCTAAATTTTGTGATGGTAGTTGGAAGCATTTATGGTAGGTCTTAATGTGGTGGCTGAGCTATACTTACCTCTATTCTTGTTTCCTGCTCGTTGAACTTGGAAAAACCCTTGACATTTAGCATTCAGTCACTTTGGTGTTTCACTCTGCATTGAATACAGAGAGGGTTTGTTCTACAAAAGGGTTTATGTACAATGATACTTTGTTGTAGGATGACGCCTTATCTGCCTGTAGTTGTAATTCCTTCTACCTATTTAATGCTTCTCTATGTGGACATTGCTATCTCTGTCGTTTCTTTCAATTGTTTTTATACTAGTTCACTGTGGTTACTTTATTGATTTAACTTGCTTCTTGCTGTTCTTGCCTCTAGATCGGGTTCATGACAGATCTTGGGCTTGGTTTCGACCAAATTTCTCAACCAAGTGAGCTCTCTTTTCCTCGCTACACTTATATGCTTATTTTCTTCAATAATTCTAACATTTGCTACTACTTGTGAGCAGGATTTTTGTTGTATTTGCGACCGAGGTTCGAACCTAAGCCACTAGCACTCACTGGCCCTTGGTAAGTCAACCAACAGTTCTGTGTCTACTGTGTTTTGTTGTTTTACACCTTCATTTGCTGGTAAGGGTTCACTGACTGGCTTCCATTTCTATTGTGACAGGTTGGGGTTTTGGTTATGGAGCGATTCATGGCCCAGACTCTGTCAATGGACCGGCTAGGCTCGTTCCCTATCATGAATACCCTAACTGTAGTCTTTCCTATTAGTTATTTTACTTTAGCCGGCCAAGCGGTTAGCACATGCGACGGTTGGTTCCTCTAACTGTTAGTTTGTGTTCAATGGCTTCGGCTATAGCTTGTATTTATTCATGTTGTTCTTCTCAATGACATTTAAACATTGTAGGGTTTCAAACCCTGGTCATGTTACTTGTCACGAAGGAAGGTGTTTTGTCCTGGTTTTGTTGTTTTGTATTCTTGAGGACTGTCAACGGTTGCTATGCACCAACATTGTGTTATTTCTGTATAATAGAAATGAAGAATTATTTGTTATGATAATTACCTCTGTTGTGGATATTTTCCATGGATTTCGTATTATATGGCTCTTTGTTCTATGGTTGTATGCATCGTAATACTGGAATTTGTGTTGGTTCCTAGTTCTGCTATCTCGTTCTTTAGCCCACTTTGTTTATGTTCATCGTTCCAATGTGAGCAATCTTGTATCGACCTGTTAGGAGAAGTCTGCTAGGAAATTCAGGAATGCATCTCGTTGTTTGATTTGTTACATTCAACATTTAATAGAAGTAATATGGAAAGGAAAATAAAATTGCTTGTACAGATGGATTTAGATTCAGAATTTTGTTTAACAATGTCTTCAACTATTTGTATTATTGTTCCTCTCTAGTCATCGAACCCTCCTGAAAGATTTACATTTCATATTTGTATTATTTGTCCACAGTTACCTGAATTGTGCACAGTTATCTTCAGTTGTTTCTTTATTAATACATCATTGTTAATGCATTTGGTTCTGCCTGCATTGCAAGATTTTACATTTGACATGTCTGTCTTTCTTTTTCTAAAATAAAAGAAATAGTTATAAAACAATTATTCACTAAAAGACAATGACCCTAACTAACTAGACTACTAGTCTGTTCTCTAACTAATACTGAGATTAAAAAATAAACAAGTCGCTACATTCTGGTTTGACTATCTAAACATAAAGAAACCAAATGCTGATAAATCTTTCCACCTTGGTGGAGACCAACACCCGGTCATGGTGCCCTTAGTTGGATGCTCCCGCATCAATGTAGGATGTTGATAATGGATATCATGGTAGAACAAATAGCTTTTCCTCCTTTGTGGTTGAATTGACTTGGAATCTTTTGTATTTATATGTACTGGGTGTTTGGGTGTCCAATGGAAAGACCAAACAGGCAAGGAGTCACTTATTCTTCACCATAATAAAAGACACTGGGGTAAAAATAGACTAATGCATCCAACCCCTATTTTCTCTTTTATTTTGGCTCTCTTTTTGAAGTAAAATTATTAAATTGAAATGAATATAGGCATTAATTCTCATCGTGTTACAACAGAGCAAGGAGTAGAAAAGAGACCAAAAGAAACATTCTCTAATATACGAGAGGTTTTGAGCCAAGCCTTTCATCTAGTTCATGTGTTTCAGGGCCATGTATCAGGTGCAATGAAATAAAACATGTTAAATCCTATATAAGTTGAAAATAATTCTAATTTGAATTCCTAATGTTTCAAGGAATGGCCCAAAATCATGTTGTGTTTGATTGCATTTTTAATACTTTTTAAAAATTAAATTCTTCATATGAGCAACAAGCTCGTGTAAGCTTGGATTCGATATGCACTAAGAGATTGCTAAGGTTGAGCAGTTTAGGGATCAATTGATATTATGGTGGGTATAATATTTAGATTCCCTTTTCCCGCATCTTTTTCCTCTATCTTTTCAACCAATTTTATCTGATTGGATCCCTCATGAAAACTTTTGTTTCTATAAATTTTACTAGTTCTGGAACATAGTATTTCCCTACCATAGGTTCCTTAAACATGACATGAGCTATAGATACTTTTTCTTCTTCATAATTAGGTCCACTTTTATCCTTTTATTTATTTTTTCTCTTACCTTATGTCATTGGGAAGGTGGATTGTTTACACTCACATTACCGTTAAAAAAGGACCAGATTTGAACAATACATTTCCCACCTATAGGTAAACCAAGTCTGTGATATCAACAACTAGGTGGATGTGCTCTAATTGCAAGGTACTCATAGTTAATTCGGTTTCCAACACCATCATTTGTTTTATTGAATCAATCCAATTCCTAGAGAGATCTACCCACATTTAGCAGAAGTTCATTCTCAGAGTTGGAGAGGTTAGCATTGGATATATTTTAATTCAAACCATGGATTAGTGCCTACACCACTAAAGGTTAGTATTGGATGTATTGTAATTAAAATATTGGATAATAACTCTTTGCATGGGTGATATATTCAAATATGTATCACCTCCACCAGATCATTTTGACACCAAGAGAGCAAGTAGTAACACCATATAAAAGTCATAAACTATAGCATTTCTTTCCTTTTCATTCCATTTTGTAAATTTCTTCAAATCATGATTTTATTTTTGAGTGGATAGAGCTATTGCATCGAATTCCTCATCTATTTTTCTATTAACCAAAATACTATCTTAAGAGTATAGTAAAACGTTTATCCTTTTCAAAGTTTATTAATGGCTTCAATCAGCCATAAAGAGTTTAAGCGATATGACACTTAACATTGCCAAGCCACCGAGTGGGAGCAATTTGACTTATTGCTAGTGTTTTGGTATTCTTGTATGGAGCATTATGAGATAGAACTTTAGCTTCAATATTCTATGGAATAGTCACTTGAAGATTATTCCTAAGGTTTTTTCACAGATTAATGTCTCACCTTATTGGTTCCTTACTCATCCAGTTCACTATCAAACCACCTAGAATGGAGCTAGTTCAGCACTTATTGGTTATCCCAAAGTTCAAATAGCACATCCAAATTGCACATAGAAATGACACTAGCTGATTTCTCTACATTTTCAATGAGGAAAATTTCCTCGGCCTACCAAATCTCTTCTCTTTTTTATCAATCCATTCCACATACAGGAGTTTATGCGTACCCAGTTCATCTTCATAAAAACTTCTACACGTGATACCATAGTGTGCTCCCTCAAGGAACTAGATCATTTCCTTCACACAACTATCAAATAGATTTATATGAAGGCAACAACTATCCTTGACTAAATCTAGTACAAAAATACTTTCTTCTATTCCTGGAGCTGGATTGAGTGGCCCATTTGGAGTTACAAGAGTTAATTGTTCTCCATTGTGCCAAGATTGATATCCTTTCGATGCCATAACACGATATTTCCAACCATTTCTTTGCCCAATCAAGTGCATCAATGTAATGTTATTATCTTCTTCCAATTCATGGGTGTTGAGAAATTGGTGACACAAGCTTCTAGCTAGGAATATATTGAGAACCCTCGTCACTACCCAGGACAATTTCATATTGTGGTAAGCCACAATTTACACTTTTCTCAAGATTACTATAATGGACATTAAGATTTTCGGATCATCCTTTATAAACGAACTTGAAAAATAAATTACAACAATGAGAGGGGATGAAAAAATCTTGTGTCACCAGTATAAGGGAAGGTGTAAGCATCAAATTAAGGAATTACCTCCTTACAAAAATTGAGGAGACCTAAGGGTTGTTCTTCAATATGAGTAAAGGGAAGAGTGCACCATTCATATCCTATAAATTGGGTAAACCACTGCCATAATTCTAGGCATCCTCTATTGGTATTAAATCCCAAAGTAATTGCAACTGGTAGGCCAACATGATAGTATGTCACCAAATTCACATATGCCACCATAGCTTGCCATCCACATCCAATTGCCACCCTTGCAATCACAATACCTTTATAATTTCAATGAAAATACAATACTAAATATAAAAAAAATCAACTACCAACTTTATACTTTCTACTACAAATAAATTCTTGACATGAAACTTGCAACTTGAGAGAATGGGTTGGATGCCATTCAAGAGAACAAATATTGTAAATAGAGGTATCAATGTAGAGACTGAGTGTATAACCACAGTGCTGCTTATGAATTCCATTGTGAGTTCTTTCTTCAGTATCAGAATCCCAGTGGAATGTATGACACTTATTATGAAGCAAGTGACCACCACAACTATAACCGAAAATCTTGCAGTTTTAGGTCTACTCGCTCCTAGCTCATTATCCACTCTTATACTACAAACAATATAAATACAACAATAAAGAAAAGAAATTTTTAGATACAACAAATGTGAAAAAATATTATACCATGCTATATAATGCTTTCCAAGGAGAAATCAAGTTCATGATTGCAATAAAACTGTCAAACTTATGTGGATTGCAGATTTCCCCAATATTCGAGAATCCTAAGGTCTAGAGGGGTCAATTGTTTGACCCTTTTTGGATGGTCAGATTTCAATATATTCCCAAAATCTATAATAGTGATAAGGTTTCCCCAATAAAACGATATATTACTATAAATCATAAATGTATACCTTGCATTTGTACTGAGACCCAACATTCCTGTCAACTCCTAGTTGTAATAATTCATGCTACATATATGTTCAAAGCCTGTTATGTTAGAGATCTATTAACTAGAATTGCTATCTAATGAAGTTGGGATAATGCATAGGCATGGAGCTTGCATTTGGATTTAAATTAGTTATCTTTAAATGGGAAAGTCTCATACAAAATAGAAATGGAATCTAGAGAAACCTCTGCATTTGGAAGAAATGTGATACAAGCACCAATACTTCAATGTAGCATATTTTCAAATTGTAGAATGAGGTGTAGACAGAGGTATCAATGCAGAGACTGAGCGTATAACCACAATGCTTCTTATGAATTCCATTGTGAGTTCTTTCTTCAGTATCAGAATCCTAGTGGAATGTATGAAACTTATTATGAAGCAAGTGACCAGCATAACTATAACCGAAAATCTTGCAGTTTTAGGTCTCCTGGCTCCTAGCTCATTACCCACTCTTATACTACAAACAATATAAATACAACAATACAAGAAATAAATTTTTAGATACAACAAATGTGAAAAAATAGTATACCATGATATATAATTCTTTCTAAGGAGAAATCAAGTTCATGATTGCAATAAAACTATCAAACTTATGTGCATTGCAGATTTCCCCAATATTCAAGAATCCTAAGGTCTATAGGGGTCAATTGTTTGATCCTTTCTAGATGGTTATATTTCAAGATATTCCCAGAATCTATAATAGTGATAAGGTTTCCCCAATAAAAAGATATATTACTATAAATCATAAATGTATACCTTGCAGTTGTACTGAGACCCAACATTCCTGTCAACTGCTAGTTGTAATAATTCATGTTGCATATATGTTCAAAGCCTAGTATGTTAGGGATATATTAACTGGCATAGCTATCTAACAAAGTTGGGACAATGAATAGGTATGGAAATTGCATTTGGATTTAAATTAGTTATCTTTAAATGGGAAAGTCTCATACAAAATAGAAATGGAATCTAGAGAAACCTCTGCATTTCGTAGAAACGTGATACAAGCATCAATACTTCAATGTAGCATATTTTAAAATTATAGAATGAGGTGTAGAACAAAACAAAACTTGTCAAAATATGCTAAATTATTATGTAAACGTCTAGACGTAGTTCAGATAATTTATATATCTTGCAAAGAGTATTAATGCATATATTAGCATAATTGTTGATGTTAGAGTTAACTTGAAGTATGACCAGACTTTTGTGAAGGCCATCAAGGTGAAGCCCATACATGTATGCTTGCAGTATGGAATATATAATATATACAAGGCAATAGTAATGACCACAACTAACCAAGTCAAACTCGCTGTTAGGGATATCCCTAGCAGGCCAAATCCTAGCTTGTCTACTACCACCCAGGTGACCAATGTAAGGAATACACATGTCCTAAAAATAATATAGGCAATAGGGGCCACTATATTCTAAGCCTGCAAAAACCTCTACATGGGGCAATTGAGGGAAAAAGCAAACAAATGAGGAATAAGACCTTTGGAAGAAACACCTCCTATAGTAGATATTTCTTTACTCTGCCCTATGGCAATCAATACAGGATCTAAAAATTAGTAGAGGATGCCCAAAAGTATTGCTTTATCATCCAAGATAAGGAAACCATCAAACTAATGAGTTTATGACTCATGACTTGTTTGATTAGATTAATTTTTCATCTTTGGATTTTAAAAATATTACATTTATTATGAATGCTTATGGTGTCAGGATTTTGCTGTAGTTTTGACTTATGATTCAGAGAATCAGGAAGAAAAGTGTATTTTTTGTCATACTTATTATCTAATTTTTCTGTTGATATTCAACATTGCTTTGAGATAACACCTCTACTTATATACATGTATGAATTCATTATGACTGTGGTTAACTATTGTTACCATTTTATATGACCAAGTAGAAAAACATCAGGGGGTGGTGCATGAAACTATACATGTTTTTTACAACTGGAAGTCATTAGATAAGTTTAGGTGTGATCAATATTTCTTCCAAACAATGATTGCATACCATGAATAGGAAATATTAGTATGCAAGGATCTCTCAAAATCATTATTATGGGCTCACTATTTACCAACTAAGCCACAAAACTAAAATTTGATTTTTTAGTAGGAATGTCAAATGACAAGGACACTTTCTCCAAGTCCACACATAATGAATATTGAATGTGATTACAAATTTCCCTTTATTTTCAATTATATGAAGGTAACACCATAGCATTGATGAAGGAAATGGTGGAATTTCTCACTGAATTAGACACTGCTATTGGAAAATTACCCATAACCGATTGAGCAATATAATCTAGTAGTCCATTTCTTTTCCATCCAAGTAGACATAGAAGATCAATCCATAAATATGAAAATTTCTTGGAAGGTGTGCTTCAGGTTAATATAATTGAGATCACCTATTAAAACTTAAAATATTAACAAATGTTGTAGAAACTTTGTATTTATTGATTCATATGGCATCCATCCAATGCATCAATTAAAGGTGATATGTTACCATAGTCTCTAAGAAAGTACCAGAACTTGATGGCTTGGGTCAACAACAATGACTACATGGCAATTATAATTGGGATAAGAATGGATAATAATATCTAATTTCTATGGGTAAACATGAAGTCCAATTGCTATTTTACTTTCAAATTCTAGCTGAAAGAAGAATTGTATGTTTCCAAGAAGACCCAATTTGAAAAATTCTTGATTTCCATCCTACACAAAACATCTTTCCACATTTTGATAAATGTATCCACATAGCTTCATTGTTCTAAGCCATACATTTGTGTGCTTGATAGGAAGATTATTATCTATTGATACACATTGTATTCATCATCTTGCCAGATTAACTACAGTTTTGGTATGAGAATATTTCTAGGTATGCAGAAATAGCTCTCCAAATGGAAATACAATTCCCCACAAAGATACATTAATTTTGAGAACTTGTTAGCTTGAAATATCTTTCACCAAACTAAGAGAAACAATAATTGCACCATGTTGAATCTCATAAAAAATTCCTTCCATTCCTACATAATATTTCCACTTTGTTAGAAAATTATATATTACAGAGCAATGGAACACATAAAATATTGCAGAAATATAAACACAAAAAACACATAAAACAAGAGAGACACAGATATACGTGGTTCACCTAGTTTGGGCTACGTCCATATAGAAACAACTAGTCCTTCCTTTTATATTATCCAGCAAACTGAAGAGATACAACCTGCAACAGATTCGTTGTAATTCCCTCTTCACTCTCAATATCCTCCCTCTTCCTCACTCAGAATATAGATATACATAGACACAATACAATTCCCTCATATATAGTGAGGGGTTGCCTTATAAGGCGAAAAACCGTAAATTAAACATAACTTCTACCATCATATCTCTACCTAATGAACAACCCAGATTGACTACGAAATTACAACATTTTACAATGTCTCATTATTGACACTACTCATCCATAGCTATTTATAATACAATTATACATGGCTACATCTCATTCTAGTTTAGCTCATAAAAGTGTATATTACACTTCTGGTACGTGATCTAGAAATTTTACTAGTGATTATTTCGAAGCATATAACAAAAAACAGAAGAATTTGATTTAATTTTATTTTGATTTTCCATGAGTTCAAATATGTGGGCTACATTATTTGGAAAATTTGCTTTAAGGTACATCTTTCCAACTTAACTGCAGGTAACCATGTCTGAATTTATGTTTTAGAAATGTAACTTGAAATATCCTGTTCTTTTGTAAATAATCTCATTGTACTATAAACATCTATTGTTGTGCATTTTGTTATTGCCTAAATCTACCTCAAGTTGAAGAAAGGTAGGTTTAGGGTAATGTCAAACCATGCTTAACATGGTAGCTAGCCCTACTAGGTCAAAAGAGGGCTCTCTCATTGTCAATCTCGAAAATGAATACTAATTCTAGGCTAAGTATGTTTGCTCAAAAGATTTGATTTATTTTAATGGTTGTTGCTGGATCAGATGAGGAAGGTAGCTTTGGGTCTGCGAAACCAACTCAGATTTGCAGAGTTTTCTATGGGGCAAGGTAGGCAAGTGTTTTACCACTTTGAGATTAATGTTATGGTGAGTCTAAATACTGGTGAGGAGTTGGAGAGGGCGTGAAAATTTAATGAGTCATCTTAAAACAATAGAAAACATTTAAAACTAAATGAAACCCTAAGGTAGAGCATTGAACATCAATGAATTCCACCTATTAATCTTGATTCATTTATTTATGCAAAAAAAGGTAGATGATGGCACATATACACATAAGACAAAACTAGATTATAGAGGAGAAAACAATTCTAATACACATTACCACAAGAATCTCACAAAATCCATGAGTCAAGGAGCTATTTCAACAACATCTAAACTATGAACTAAAAAATAGGTAGTGGAACAACTTGCATTTAAAACTATGGAAATTGATTCATTCATCCTCAAACCCACTCTGATACACAGCACCCTGAGCCTGATGCATAATTCCACTTCAAGGTTGCATTTGGAGGCCTTCCACTTCACCAAATCAGGCCCACGATAGCTTCTTGGAGAGATATGTCAGTCTACTTTCTATGAAAACTAGAATTTTTGGATTTGGAGATCATTTTCTCCTTTGAAAATCATTTCTCCCAAGACTGGTTCCTATGGGTCCAAAAAGTGGCAGAGATGGCATTTTTTAGGTGCTTTTTGCCCTTTAGGAAACCCAGATCTCCTCCAAAACTTATGA
>APFE030845265.1:105424-136462 GCA_000404065.3 Pinus taeda
ACATTATTGAGATCGAAAAATTGCTCCATCTGTAATATCCATGTTGTGGGATCCTTGCCATCAAACTTCCTCATATCGATTTTTGGAATATGGTGCATCTTCGATCCAACATTAGAGTCTATGAAATCATGATTACCATTTCTTTTATTCTCATCGTGAGTTTCCTTTACTCCCCTTTCACCGCTAGTAAGTATTTCTTGTAGAAAATTTGTCAAATATGCCTTCAAATCTATCTTCAAATCGTCAATCTTGGCTTCCGCGCCCTTTATCTTAGATTCCATGCCATTTATCTTAGCTTCTGTTAGCTTTTCTGAGAGTGAAATTTGTTGCACTCGGTCTTGTAATTTTGATATATCATGTAGCATTTCTTCCTCTTCTTCATGAGTCATGCCAAAGCTTTTAGATTGCTTACTAGGTGTTTGCATTTTCTTTCCTCGGGGCATCACTTACCAATAATAATGCTCTACTATGCCCTTTGAAGTCCTTCAAAATAATTTTTCAAACCAAGCTTAAGAAAAAATTTAAAAAATCTACACTCTTTTTTTTCACTTTGTAGCAGCTCGATATTGTCTCTGATGTATCTCTATAATTTCAGATCATCCAGTTCTAAAATTGTGACTTGTGGCAGCCCTCCGTGTCCTCTTTCCAATGCCACCAGTCTAACACCAATTGGATTATCGAATGAAGATTTATGCCAAATCTCCCACAGTGACCTGATTATAGACTAATTCAGTAAAGCGAACTTGTATGACGTGCCACATGTCCCTGTTTCGACCTTTGGCTATGAAAACTATATACAATAAACTACAGTTCATCCTCTTTCTGTACCTTCTAACAAAATTTCAGTCCGATGCTCAGAGAGAACGTTATGATGATTTTCCCCAGGTCACCTGTTCGGAATGTAATTCAGGAGTCTGCAAAAAGACCAACTTCCTCAGATCATATCTCCGCAAACATAGCGCAAAAAGCTCTAAAATTCGGACCCCAGGTTCAGAACGTTTTCATCTCAAATGGGTTTTATTTTTGCATCTGAAACGTTGCAGAAAAAAAAATTATAGCGAACATGCCATGATGACTTGTTTGAAGAAGCGAAACCCTAGAATCCAAAGCTTTGATACCAAATGTTATGAAACCAGCTCAGAAAAAGATAGAAAAGATAGTTTAACGCCTTAGAATTCAGCCTCTTCGAGGGGGGTAACCTCCTTTACATTACATAAATGAACAATTCTTGGATGATACAAATGACAAAAGCTCCCTTTTATATATAGGAGTCTAAGGAGTCACAATATAACCCAACCAACCTAACAATAATAATATAAAGCCACATAAATAACAATAGAGGGATTCTATGGGGCACATTAATAAAAATATGGAGATAATAGTGGCACAACAATATTAATAAGGGATACAACTACAATAGTAATGGGGTAATTACTAGTATTATAGGGACCTAACATTTTCCCATGACACTCCCAACTGAGTGAGCTCATGCAAAACAACAATTTTGATGACAGCAAAGTGATAAATACTGTTGAGCTACTTTGGGTATGGTTTTCTTTTTGCAATCACAGTCATCCTCTCTATGTTTTTACATAATATGGAATACTCATCATTCTGACCCTGGTGAAGTGCATAAGTAATATGATATGATAGGCATAAAGTTTGGAGAACTTATCAAATACTCACATGTGAAGTATTTGATGGTAAGTTTCATGAGTGGAACATATTGATCCTCCAAGAACTTGAAAGGAAACACCCTGACCATTTTACCATGATATTTGGCCTTGATATATCGATCATAATGCTTCTTGCTGATATTTTGCCTTTTGTTCCACTTTTCCCCTACATTCGGCATTCTAGTAGCTTCTGCAATAATAGCTGGTGAAAGAGTGAAATTGATCCCAGAAAGTTGCACCACATTATTCTCTGTGTTTATGACAAATTTCCTTGCTAACTCATGATGCTATCTAACCCTCTCAACCATCTCACAAAACTCAAAGCAAGACTAATATCTGAAACATGCGGTAGCAAGAGGGCAAGCAAGGAGTTCAGTCATGCTAATAGGTTCCTCTCTAACGATTTTTCCACCCTTGTGAGGTCTCCTACGCTATACATTTCTTTCCCTTGAGCTGTCACTAAGTGTTTCTTCTTCATAACTCAATTCACTGCTTCTTGTCATGGTGCTTGTCTTACGGATGTGATGTGATGATAATATGGCGGAAAATGATAATGGGGGAGGAGAAGGGAGATGAGTATGAAGAGATTTTACAAATGTAAAATGGAGTTGGGGAATGAAGGGAGAGGTTTTTGGAACTTAGGGTTTTGTGAAGGGACTTAGGGTTTGATGAAGGGAATGAGTTTTCTTAGGGGAGTGGGATATGGAAAATGAAATTAATGGATTAATTTAGGGCAATGAAATATAGAAAAGGGGAAAACGATTTTGGTTTTGGTTATGGAGTGAAAGGTTTACAATGAAATGGAAATTTATGAAGACAAGCTAGGGTTTGATTTTCAAGATGCAAAACTTATGAATAAAACATGTAGAAGACCAAATTTAGCTCAAGACCAATGAGAACTCACTTGTAGGAGAGAAACACGACATTTTTTAGAGTTCTGGGTGATTTGGAATGGTTTTGGCACTTTCTTGACTGATGCGCAACACACTGGGCCCAATGCACAGTGCCCTCTTGATGCGTAGTGCCCTTGTAATTTTACACTAGCTAAAACCCACTCATTCACAGTGCCAGTCTGATACGCAGTGCACTGCCTATGATGCGTAGCCCCAGGAAGATTTGATAGAAAAATAGGGTTTTCACCTTGTTTTGCTCAATTTGCCTCCAAATCACGATTTTAGCTCTTCTAGGGTGTTTTTCACAATGAAATGGACGAATAGCATATTTTCACTTTATATATGGATGCCTTTCGATTTTTCCTTATTTCAAACCCACTTTTATAATGTCAAAGTCACTTTTGCTCAAAAACTCTATTTTTCATTTGAAGTGTGACTTTTCTTGATTAATTGATGAACTGATGCATTGATGCTTTTGTTTTTTGCAGTGGATGGAGTTGGCAAGGTGACCAAGGACAGTAGTTGGAACTTATTACATATAGAAAACACTTTAAATTACATAAAAATTTTACATAAAATAATAAAAACTCTGTATTCACCTCAAAACAGAGTTTTGAGTTAAAAACCATTTATTGAGAATATCATCAATGAATTTATGATTCTATGAACTTGTGAAACCTCCTCATGTGCCTGCTGACCTTTTATTGAGCTTTTGATGACCATGGTGGCAAACCCTAGACCTAGTGAGATTAAAACCATGAAACTGACTTTTGTAAACAAAATGACAGTAAACTGACCTAAAACATGTGAAAACAAGTCAGCAGGTAAATGCCATGAGGGAAATTACCAATGAACCACTACCATGAGTTCATCCATGACCTAATGGAATGCAACTGACTAGATGGGACACCTAATATGCATGCAAAAAGAGAAATTTGATCACTAATGGAGGGATGAAGATACCGACACTAACACATTTGGTTTACATTGTTCAAGTTGGGATCAATAGAACCCTTGGCAGTTTCTTAGAAAAAATGTGTTGCACTCTCACAATTTCTCACCTCTTTGAAGCAACATATCAAAGCATGATATAAACCCTCTTTTGTTTAGATAATATTTCTAGTTTAGTGTTTATATCACATTCGAAATGTAACTTCTTGTCTTATATCAAAATATAGAAGTTACAATATTTTTTTGTGTTGCATGATGGAATGACTAGAAATGGCAAAAGCCCACAAATTTTTCCAGTTACAAGTCTGCTACGAGGTATACATGGAAATGTCCCAAGTCATTCCTTGATACTGAAACCAAAGAAAAAAATATTTTTTCATTCCTTTCAGTGTACCAAAGCCTATATTAGATCCCCTAAAGGCATTATTTCCCATGTTACTAACTATGAGAGATCTCCAAATTGATAATAAATTGGCTTGGTTGGGTGATAAAATCCCTTACTATCCACATTGTGTGTATGCTATGTCTCCTTTCCAAACTGGGATGGGCCTAGGCTAAGGTATTATGCTAGACATATCTCCATGTTTTGTCCAATGGAAAAATGTCGGGCGAGAATATTTCAACAAAGAGCCACTTGTACCATGAGAAAAGAGTCACATAGCTCAAAAAAATATAAAGGACATGCTTGGGGTTGCTAGCATTTAAAGTTCTTGTGCCTTCTCCAATCAGTTGGAATTTTAGTGGATCACATTCCTCCTTTCAGATATTCTTTGATTAACTCCAAAAATATCCTACGAAACAAGAATGAGATGAACAAGATCATCAAAGATGACATTTACAAGCCATCTATTTAGGTCACCTAGTTTGACCCACCCGAAGGCTCGAGGCACAAGTTGACATTCTACACAAACCTTGGTTGCTCAGAGATGAGCTTATTTTCCAATCCATTGGAAGCATTGGAAACACATTCTTCATACCCCCCTGGGCCAATTTTGACTGGCCTCAGGCTTCAAGTTGAGGCTAAACTTCAAATTCCATGATAGGACATGCTATTCTAGCTATGTCATTTGCAGAACACCAAGTTGGGGAATAATTTTATTCTTCACTTCCTTCTTTACAATGAGACACAAAATCAATGATATTGCCTCCTTTATGTGTCTTAAGACTATATTTTTTGGTACGAGGACAAGAGGTGTTTGGATTTGTTTATGAGAGAGGCATTGGGTCTCCATCCTTCTTGGTTCAAGACACCAATTGGATCATCACATCATTTTCTTCAACTAAACCAACCAAGTGGAAATCTATGAGACACTTGCATAGTCACCAACTCAAATCCCAAGAAAGGTCCAACCATTACAAAAACAATGCACTCCCTTGACACAATGATTCACACCACATATAATCTCTTCTTCCAGTACTTTATGACAATCCTATATCAAAAGTTTTCCTTTCCATATCATATGTCAAGAGAGGCAGATATTAAGAGATAGATGGGTCACAAGAATGTAGTGTTCCTTTCTTATCTTCAACAGGCACATCCAATCAACATCATGTTACATTCCCTGCCCTTTTTATCCTCCTCTAAAGCATGACTCCAAGGAGTGTTGATTTTCACCTGCAATGGTTCATGCATCACTTCATTTTTCAAATCAATGTTTTCTTTTTTTATATATTAGAGTTAGGATATATCTTCGTAACATCCTTTTACATAGGAGAAGTCTTTTACACTCCCAAAGTGTACTGATACTATTATGCTTACTAGTCACATTGAGCTATTTGTGGTCATTTGCTTAACATTGATAAAATTATGTTAACTCATAGTATCTATTATCAACACAAAAAAATGATTAATTTGAGTATTATTTGTTGAAGAATATAAGGCAAGATAACATTAAGGATTCTTCTAACTATGATAATTGATTGTGACGTCTTTTTACTTATTAGGATTATCTTCTTCTTCTTATTATTATACTGTGTTCTTCAATCATAAAACAACTACCAGAAAGAGAAGATAAACAAGATACAAGTACACAAGATGTAGGCTCCAAGCCAGGGCAAATCCTCTCCTCTTGAGAGGAAAACCCTTCAATATCTTCTTATAGATTCTTTATTGACGAATACCAAGACCTTTGACCAACATTGAAGCCCTTTTAAGACCAAGATCAAATTCTCAATGATGTGCTTGATTTACTTCTTTAAAAACCTAGAAAGTATGTTCTTGGAACACTTCTTCAACCTCTAGCCACAAATTTTTGGCCCTAACTACATATCTACAACTTCAGGCCCCCCAACAGTAATTGTTACTGCACACGTGTGGACTATAACTTCTTCTTATTTACCTCTAACTTCCTTGCTTGACCTAATTTGTCTTCTGGATCTAGAAGGGGAATTTTTTGGCCCTTCCTTCAACACATCCTCATCAAATCAAATCCTCACAAGGAAACCCTAGCCAATTAGAAGAAACACTAGGCAAATGATGCAAAATTTCAGCCCTATTTTCACATGTGTGGAGGGAAAGAGAGAGAGAGGGACCCAAAACAATTACTCATTTACCTTCTTCGTTGCCCTTTTCTACTTCTTCCTTCACATGAGAGAGAGAGGAATGAATGGGTCCAAATGAGGTTGAATTGTCTCTTATATATAGGTCTTCCAAGGGTACGAATTGCAACTTCTAAGCTGACTTGATAGGCTAGCAGGCCGACTTGGTCTTGGAAGGCTTTGTAAAATACAAAAATAATTCTTTTTACAATTTACAAGATGCCCGATGGGGCCTTAATATTATGGAAAAGTCTGTATTTGACTTCTTGAGCTAGGAAAACTCTATAATCACTTTACCTATAAAACAAATTTCTTGGGCAAGAAACCCAAGCTCAATAATAATAATAATCATTTTTCTTTCTTTTACAAAATAAAATAATCAAAAGTACATTTCTATTTATGAATACCGGACCTAGTTACACTTTATTCAACATTGTTTTCATAGAGATATCTTTCTCCATATTTTAGGATTTGAAGACGAAATTCCAAACCTTGGTGTGCAAGTGCCCTTAAGTGACATAGATCTATTCTTACTAACAACTTCCCTAAGTGATCTTACAGAAATATTTCCTAGGCAATGTTTGTAGGTAGGTTTGTAAATTCTCTATCAATGTTTCTCTAGATTGTAATGTCAAATATTTTCTAGCTCGATACATGTGAATTGTACATGTTACACTTAGGTTTTCACATGAGATTATTTGGGTGTGAATCTATTTGCTTTTGTGGGTCATATTTCTCTCTCCTTTCATGCTGCAATTTGCATCTTACCCTTCACTCAAGAATCTAATCTTTGATTTGTGTGTTTGAGAGGGATAATATTTTAATGTTGTTCTTTTTGTAGTCTAGTGATCCATAATTTCTTAGTCTATGTCCTATATGATTCATTAACATGTATACTATATTGATTTTCTATTGTTCCTTCCTTCTGCATAATGGTGCTTCTATGCAAATGAGCTATGGTTGTTTGTTTTCCTCTTAGTGCTATTATGTATTAATCAACAATACAATGTAGAGAAAATAATGTTCACATACATCAATGAACAGATATTTACAATGGAAAACCAATACAGAAAATTGGCATCAATAGAAGGCTCTCAGTGCTTCTTTACTTTAGTTAATGCACATTGCAAATGGACTCTTCTTGAACCTCTTGTGTTGGAAACTTATATATACACCATATTATTTACCTCTAGCACTGCAATAGTTTTTCCTCTAAAGCAATAGTGATTTGGAATGAACGTTCTCTTGCCCTTATCAATGTTAGTGGAATGGTGAGTGATTTAGTATCTGATGGCTAGTGGGATGCTTCTTCTTCCTACTACAAAGTCATAGATGGCTGCAATATTAGAACTCTTCTTATTTTTCAATTAAATGGAATTGCTTTAGAATTATGCAATAAGATTTCCTTCAGTTAGAATTCCAAATATGTTCAAACTTCTGACTACTACTTTGATTCGGTAGTTGGTCTTGCAAACTATGATCTTTTTGTAAAGGTTGTAATAGTTTAACCATCTAATTTGACTCTACTTTATTATGGAGTGGTGGTTTCTATTGCATAATTAGAATTATAGTCATTCGGGTATTTTCATTAATGTTGAGTAAAATTTTGATCTATCTATAAGTTCTTATGTTATTTGGGCCCAAATTGGGTGAAGTACATACTTACAAAAAATAGTTGGGAAGTCTAAGATAAGAACTTGAGATGAGAAGTTTCCCAGCATGGACTACAATTCATGGCATATCGGTCCAATAATTTATGAACGGTCTAAAAAGAAAATTATTTATTCATTTCCTACTCTATTTACTATGTATTTATGACAAAAAAATGGCCAAACAATTTGGCTACTTAATTTGTCATGACAGACATAAGGAAAGACCAAAAAAATCTCTTCAAAGTAGACATTCTAAACCAGAAACTCGGAGTTTCAAGGACCAAAGTTAAGAACGAAAGCTATTTGTAGAGTCATCAATTCCATTGTCCTCAATGTAAATAGGATTTTAGTGCTCTCCTTCAAACACGTTTCCAACCTACCTTCCATTATGTTTATGAACTCCTTGATGAAGTCCTCATTTTTGGAATTTGCCTCTTAGAAAACAGTGCTAGCTCAAGATCCTTTATCCTTTTTGTTTGTAATCCCCGCCAATTTGTTTTTCTTTATAATTTTCCTTATCTTCCAGGAAACCCCCCAACCTACAAAACATTGGTGAACCTTTTTCTTCATGGGAAACAGAATAATGAAAATGTTCTGATTAGATGTATATTACTTGGGGTCTTGAACTTCCAAATATCGTTTCACTTGGATTACCTTTGTTCCTTCCTTACATGTATCTATAGAACCACTCACCTTGAACATTGATTTGACTTGACACTCTCATGAAACCTTACTTTCTTAGTTCTCCAAGAATCAAGGGAGATGAGTTATTCCTTCTCTTGCTTCTCCTTTACATCTTATGATCTCTCTCAATGGCATCTTCTCACATGACATGTCCTAGAATTAGATTATCTCAACCACTCAAAATAAATTTTCTCGTTATTCCTTCCCTTGTGATGATTGCATCCTTGACTCATTCTCACATATACATCACCACTCATTTATGATAAAATTTCTTTATTTTTACCTTTAGGTAGCTCCTATTAAATGCAATATTATATCTTCTTCAATGCTTTGAGGCATTCAAATTTCTCTTGTATCAAGGTCATCTTTTTTCATCTTATTATTATTTTCCAGTGTTCATTGTAGGGAAGTTTAATCCATGTACTATGTCACTTGGTCATTCTTTTGTTTTCCATTGTTTACTAGCACATCGTTTCTTTTTTCCATTCCAATGTAAGATACTTCAATTTCATTTTTTTTGTCAAATTTGGAGGAGAAAGTTGTACTTTTTTAATGATCTCTATAGTTATTTCTATGTACTATGAGTTATTTCAGTTTCAAATATTTGTATGCATTGTATTTCATCTTTAGATTTTCCACCATTTATAGTATATGTTGTGTAGGTATGGGACTTGATAAAGTTGATGGACTACCTTTTCTTCAGGGGAGGACATTAACCATTCTAACTTAGGGATCACTGGTGAATCACTAGGAGGTGAGAATTTCCTTTTCATGCAATGTGTTCTTTTTGGTTTCTTTATGTTGGATGTTTTTACATTGACAATGATGCCTAAGCTCTTTATTAGAATTATGTCTATTAGTAATAGAAAATGCATAATATCATTAGGTTTTACATATTTATAATTATTTATATTAACTGTGCAGTTGAAATTCTTTCAGGTTTGACATAGGATGAAGGCAAATTATTGTCATTTTCTTGAATGTGAAGAATTTATTTTCTATATTTAGTTATTCTCACTTTTGGACTTGGCATTACTTGAAGGAATGCATGCATGGTTTTTTTATTTTTCTAACCCATTATATGTTGTAACAGTTCCAATTATGAGGGTTCATGTAATGGTTGGGCGTGATTTACATAGAATTTGAAGAGATGAAATTTTCATTTTTTCCTGAATAAAGGCCCACTTAAGAGTTCATTTTTTATTGCTCAGTGTTTATTTGAGGCATATAGATCTATTTAAGAATTTTTAGGAAAAGATGTGTAAGGTTTTATATGGGCCATATACAACAATAAATTTCATGCCAAAGTAACAAGTATAAAGGATGTATTTGAAGGTGAGCTTGGATTCATTTCCTTTTGGATTTGATTTAATATTGTGCTCAATTATTTTTCTATTTTTTCCTTTGGTTGCCGAGGCCATAAATGAATTTGGCAAGTCTTTCATTGCAAATTAAGTGGTGCAATTTGTATGTCTAAGGCTTAAGTTGTCTTTCTATCCATTCTAGGAAAATAGTCTAGGCATGCTTTCTTGGTGTTCTTGGTCTAGTAACCTTGTATTGCTTCAAGACCAGTGTTTAGGTACATCTAAAATGGTGTGTCTCAAATGATTTGTAGGATACTGGAGACCACACTTATGATATATAGGTACATATATACATGGGAAATAGATTGGTTCATTAATCCAATGGAATGAAACATAGATTTCTAATACTTCTTCACAAGTTCAAATCATAGAAATAAGCATAAAAATATTGGACGTTGAGAGCTTCAAGGACTTACAGATAATAATGTCTCGCGGAGTGTGTGAGAGACAAAAAGAGAGAAGAGTAACTCATCACATAAGGCATAAGGCTTCAAGACTTCTATATTTAACACACAAAGCTTGAGACATTAAGGATTTCCATGCTTATTTTGCCTGCAAGCAAAAATAATCAATGAAGGGGGAGCTGAGAGCTATGACTCATGTTCTATGGATTTAAATATCTAATCTCAATATTCCTCATAGGAATATACATAAACAATGTTCAAAAAAATAAATCTATGAAACTGTTATATGAATTTGTATTAACATATAGATACTAATGAATCTGTGAAAGAGCTTGAAACACATATAGCAACGATAATTACATGAATTCATGGAAGAAGAATGGACATAAAAATGAGGTAAACAAAGGGGAAAACATACTGTAATCGTTTGAAGAGGGAATCACCATTGTTTCCTTGATATTCTGAAGAGATCTGCATTGCAAAGGAAATACAGTATGAAAATATAACATGTAGTGTTTTCTTTAGAATTTCTGAACTTGAACTAAGTCTTGCTTTCCCTTATTTATTTGCATATGGTAGAAATAAGCTACATTACAACAAAAATATATATCTCTAGAATCAACTCTTATATCAACTAGTTGTATTAGTCATGAATAGCTCTGTGGCCCAAAACGATATTACATAAATAAATGCCCCATTTGAAGGAAGGCATGTAACAGGACAAAACTAAGTAAATAATCAGACATAATAGTAAATGAAAGTCCATGTGCCCGTCTCATCATCACATCAGCCTCAGGCTATAATTTATTGATAGTATGGCCCGTTTTTCTACTCGACCATCTCCCATCATTTCTTCTTTTAGTGCGAGGGTGCCTTGTTCCATGAAATGGGGGGTTGGGTCACCTGTAAGTGCTTGCTTTTGCAGTATTGTGTTGTGTAGAGGGACAAGGCTCCATATTGAGCCATTAACCTTCTTAGGTCTTGGCTACCTCTGTATTGCTTTGCCATGCTCCATTAAAGTCCTTAGTTGCCGACTAATATGCCCATTAAAACTATGAATTGTGTTATTAGTGCATTGATGGGGTAGGTGAGAAGCATTCCCTTGAAATAGCACTATCACGTAGGTGCGGGATTTTTCCTTTAAAAAAACTGAAAACATGTGTTTTATGGATTTCCCCTTTAGCCCCCCTTATCGTAACCCTTTGTGTGCTTTTCCTCATATGGCCAGGAGCTGGGACTAGGAGATCAGCCTTTAGGCACTAAGGCCCTCGAAATAGTGTCAGGAGGCCTTTTCCTTTGTTATTGATTTCTCTCGCAGATCAGTGCTTCAACACTATTTTACCCTACCCTAAGATTTTTCCTTAGTGTAGTCGATAGTCCAGATGTGAGGTCCCTATAGACCTTGTATTAATCCTTTATCACTTCTGGGAGAGTTCTCAGATATCACACTCATATGCTGTAGAATTCCCCTTACAATTTTCTTTGGAGTGGGTCTACAGTTTCGATTTGAGGTCCTTATAGACCCTGCCCTAATAGTTTATCACATCTGAAAGGGCAGTACAACATATTGCAATCACACTGCACCAATGTCTTAATATTTTTTATATAACTGCTACAATCACCAGTCTGTGGAGTGATGTCATGACTGCCACATGTCACTTGATATGTGGTGACACATGGCACCTAGAAATCGCCCCATCTCACCCCTGAAAATACTCAAATCAGGTGACATGTGTCCTTTACCATGACATCAATGGTACTTCTATGTCACTTATGATGTTAGCTTGTCAGCTCAGAGGGCTAATCAGATGCTGCCACGTGGTCCCCTGAAGGAGAGAGAAAAGGGCTCACGTGACCTTGTTTTGCAGGCATTTCCTTTGTATTTCGGAATCGACACCTCCCCAACGATTTGGCTCTATATCGAAATATCAAAGCCCTGATAGGTCTTCGAGTTTGTTGTGACTACATGAATGCATGGTCATCAAGATGCACGATGTGGGACCTATGGGTAGTGTGACAGGTGGCCCCTCGGAGGAGAGAGAAAAGGGGTCGCCCATCACTGTCTTTTCCACCTCTCTTGCATTAGGCGTTTCCAACCCTCCCCTAGAACTTTTACACTGCATCACGATATCAGCCGCCACAAAGTTTTAGAGTGTTATCCCATTGATCCACCAGTATGTTGATATGTCGATTTGCAATAAACGCTCTGCCCAGACCCATCGACTACCGATATGCGATATTTTTTATTCGGGGATCACTATTTTTGCATCCAATAATTCTCCTTGCTTGCCAGAAATCCCTATTTGCGATTGCGATAAGCCCCCTGGGTCTCGATTGCGATTTACCTCCATACATAGTCATTTTTCTCTACTTGCTCGGCTTTTCCAGGGTATTCTTGAAAATGCTTTAATTTCTGCTCCAAGAGTCCATTTTAGGACTTCTACATACCACTGGAAAGCCATTTCAAAGCACTACACAATGGGGAGGGTCTAATTTTGCTCTAATGGCTTCTGTGATCAAGGACAAAGGCTCCAAAATTCACTACTCTTGAGAAATCTTGGCTAATTGAAAAACACAATCTAGTGAGTGACAACATTGTCTCCAATTGGGGACAGTGCCTTGCTGGAAAGGTGTTGAGGACTTGTAGACCAGTAGCCTTTCCTTCCATTGGGAATGGAGTTATTTTTAAACCAAATATAATTATGTAAAAAGGAATTTCTTGATAATAAACTGAAAAACTCAAATAACAATTTCAACACACACCAGATATTTACAATGAGCAAGAGACATATATCTCTAATTTTGAAAATAATATTTTAGGAACCGACCATTTACGGGTAGTTCCAATAGTTTTCCATTTAAGTTTTGAAGCATGTAATTGTTGTTTCCCCTCTCTTCTTCCATCTAGAAGGGGCCCGGCCATAGTGGATCAAATTTCCCATGCTCACCTTTCTCTTCTCGCTTGACATCCCATCTTAGCGCTAAATCTCCTTATTGAAGAGGTTTGTCCATAGCCTTCTTGTCAAACAGAGATTTCATCCTTTATTGATAATTTGATAGTTTGGTCCCCACCTTCTCTTTCTTGTCGTGAAGCTCCACTAGCTGATTTATTCTTTTAGTCAAGGCACTAGGCTCTCTCCCAACTTCTTGCAGAAACATGGCTACTGGCATTGTTGATTGGATAGGGAAGACTACAACCTTGCCATACACCATCTCAAAGGAGATTTCCCTTTGGATCTTTTGGGTTTTAAAGGATTATCCCAGAAATGAAAATCTAATTGAGAGTCTCAGACCCTTTGATTTTTGGTAATGGTATTCTTTAGAAATCTCACCACAGTTCTATTAGAAGACTCAACCAAGACATACCCTTGTAGGTAGTATGTAGTGGAGTGTCTGATAATGATGTTCAATTTGTGGTAGAAGATGGTGAGCTTGGAAGATTTGAATATCTGAGCATTATTAGTGATGATTTTAAAAGGACACCCAAAGTGGGATAATATGTTCTCCTCCATGAATTTTATCACCAATGAATCAGTAGCATTCCTAGCTGGGATAGCCTCTACCCACTTGGTGAAATAGTTAGTGCTTGTTAAAATACATTTGTGTTGGATGCCAGAAGTTGGATTGATTTCTCCAATAAATTCCAATACCCACTATTTAAAGGGCTCCTCTATGTGCACAAAAATCAGGGGGATAGAAGTAAACTTCTATCTTTCAGCAAACAACTAGCATTTTGGCATGACCTAACCTGAGAATACACGTCTCTAAACAAGGTGGGCTAGTAAAATCTTCCCTTGAGGAATTTTTTTGTTGGTTCCTTCCAACTATAGTGTCCTCCAAAGACTCCCCCATGGAAATATCCAATCACCTCATGAGTTTCTCCCTCAACTAAACACAACAATAATACCTCCACCAAGTCCTTCCAATAGAGAAGTCCATTGGATATAATTTATTTATGTTCCTGCAGTCTCAGACTTTGATATTTCGATATCCGATCCAAATGGGAATCTTAGAAATAATAGGTAATGAATAATGTTATTATAGTTGGGTGATCTGTCATACTTGGCATAAATATTTTGTATAACTGTTTTAATTCTTTTATGTCATCCTCTAGAGTGCCCTCCTCTGTGATCAGTTTTATCCCTATATCTTAGCAGTTGGATTCAGAACAAATCTTGGCGAACCCTCAGCCTTTGATGAGCTTGTTAGGATTGATTTCTAGCTCATATTCCTGTATTTTGGCTATCCATCTTCCCCTCTTTCCTTCTTTCTCTCCCTGCACCAGGATGTCTTTAACTGTATTGTTTGGACAAATGATGTGATATCGGACTGCAGTACATACATACAAAATGACTCCAGTGCCTTGACTAGTGCATATGCTCGTTTCTCCAATATATCAGACTTAAACTTAGTCTCCCTTAGGACTTGGTTGAAAAGAAAATGGTTTGCACATAGCCATGTTTATTTTTTTGTAACAGTAGAGTAGCAATGGTATGTGGAGAGGCAAAAGAAAATATATAGAAGGGCACTAAATAATCAGGGATGATGATAAGTAAGGCCTCAACCAAATATTATTTGATCCTAGTGAAAGAATCACGAGGGGTGGATCTCCACTTAGCTTTGTTCTCCTTCTTGAGCATATATGTGATACCTTTAACTATCTCAGCATAGTTGGGCATGAATTTCCTTAAGAAATTTATCCTCTCCAAAAAAGCCTAGAATTCTTTCTTGTTTCTAGGCAAGGAAATGAGGTTGATGGCTTTGACTCATTCAGGATCAATATTAACTCGTTACTATGCTACTATGTGCCCAAGCAACTTCCCCTCACTCAGGGTGAACTGAAACTTCTTCAGATTCAGAGAGAGGCTATACCTTCTGCACTTCTTGAAAACGAGATCGAAATGGAGGATATGTTGTTCATGAGTCTTCTAAAAGACTATGATGTTGTCTAAGTAAACTACCACAAATTTATCTTGCTTGCTAATGAAAGTTATGTCCATAGCTCTTTGGAATGTGGCTCCTGCATTTATCAACCCAAATGGCATGTAGGAACACATGAAATTCCCCCATGTGGTGGTGAAAGTAGTTTTTTTCTGGTCCTCAGGGTGTACCACCACTTGGTTGTATCTTGTGAATTCATCCATCATGGACATCTTGACTGCATGCACTACCTTCTGCAATATATTATCCATCTTGGGAAGAGGGTATTTATCCTTTATAGATGCCCTACTGAAATTCTTGAAGTCCACACACAACTTTATCTCTACATTCTTCTTTCGAATAGGGATCAAATTAACCACCCACTCAAAGTATCTTAGAGGTACTATGATCTTGGCCTACAATAGCTTCTTACCTCCTTTTCAATGGAGGGGAGTAAGAGTGGGTATATTTTTCTGAGTTTCTATTTACATGGCTTTATCTTGCTCTTCAGTGAAATCTTATATATAATATTTGTATCAAAAAATTTGAAATCATCATCAGACCAAGAAAATACATCTTTGAAAGTTTTTAATAGATCTAAATACCTCTATCAGTATTGCAAGGGGATTCCTTTAGAGAGTTTGATCATCTAGGGTTTCTCCTTTGATCCAATGTTGCATTCTTCTACTTGCTCATCCTTCTCTAGGGGCATTTGTTTGGACACTGTGTTATCCTTATTGAAAACTATTTCAAGTGGAACAAGTCCATGAGGGATGGTGTTCCCTTTTAGTTACAAAACATTTTTCCCATCCGTTGTGTTTCCACGAAGTGGCTTCTTGTTATGCTTCTTCTTCTTCCTAATAGATGGTGGAGTGGGCAAACTCCGCAATGAATTCTATGAATCTTTTTACTTTCTTGTGATATTCAAATACCTACTAATGTTTGACATTATCAAGTATTTGATTAGCCAGTTTAATGTTCTTAAATTGTAAGTATAAATTATTCTGTGGAAATTTGGAAGAATACAAGGTGAAATATTCTTCATTGTGAGGGTTGTATCCTCATCAAAGATAGAAAATTCAAAGGGCTCTTGATATCCTCCATCTCTACCTCTTCCTATGTCTTTATCTCCACCTCATCTACCTCTACCTCCTCCTCCATCCCTAGGTTTTTCACCATTGACATTGTGTACCTCTCCTTCTCCTTCTTCAACCATGATGGATTCTTCAATATCTGGTTCTATGACAAAATCTTCTGATTCTTCTTGTTCCTTTTCTTCTCCTAGAATTTATTTACTGGCGGAAGATAGAAAAACTACTCCTATAGTTGGGGATGTAGGATCTTCTCCAATTATAGCCTTAGCGGATGAAGTAGGTAAAGCTCTGTACTGGATTTCAGATCTTAAGACTTCAGGAAGTCTTTGTTGGCCTATGGATGGAATTTGAATTTGAGTGGGTGGGGTAGAACTTCGAAGTTGTGGTGGAGTGATCAGAGTTATGGGAATTAAGCTTCTTCTTTGTCTTACAAAGCTACCTCTAGAGTCTCTTTCCCTATGCATGTCAGGTTTTTTTATTTTATTTTAGCTTCTATTTGCACTTCCCCGACAACACCGCCAAAAAATTTAGCCAATTCAATTTTCTTAAATTGTAAACATAAATTATTGACAAAGGAAGGTAAACTGATGAAGTGCAAGTTCACTGTATGTGCTAGAAGTATTTTATGTCGTTAAGGTGATTATGTTATCGTTATCTAAATTAATGTCAAGCTCTAGAATTAGTGTGGAGGTGATGGTATTATCTATACTAGGATGTCATTCCTAAGATTTTATTGTTAATTGATTATGCTAAATGTTATCTCTAGAATTAGTTGTAATTGAATTGAGTTTTTAGAATGATTGAGTAATGATTTTAATTCTTTTTAATAGATGTGTTACGTTAATATTCCTTTCAATTTATCAATTATTTTTGGATTTCTTTTTTTATGTTGCAACTAAACAAAGCTAACTATAAAAGCATGAAATGACATAAAGAAAATCGTAATTTATTAACTAGGAAATGAAATGTTCTTGAATTCAGAAGTTGAGAAAGATTGTCACTCTTGTCTACTGCAAGTTTATATCAATGCAAAAAGAAAAACATAAATGAAATTACTGAGCTATGAAATCACTAAGTTGTTCTAGGCAAATGAATGTAACGAAATTACTGATTTTATGCTAGGTATTAAGAAAATGAAATGAAAGATATAGAAATCAATCAATTGAACCTAGTCACGATGTTCATTGAACTACATCTTAAGAACATGAAAACAGGGCATCCATGAATTAAACCTATGAGATAACAATTGAGAAGGAAAATATGATTACTGTGAGTCAAATACATGATCTACACGTAGGGGCCCTCCATGAGGTAGTGAGTCGCCTTAGATCAACAACACATAAAATATATGAAATAAGAATCTACATTAAGAAAAAAATGGTTCTACATGATGCTCAAATCACATATGGTGGTGCATGCATTACATATAGTTGCCAGTGTTTTTATGGGGTTCTTTTTAACAATACGAGAAATTTAAGCCTACAGGACTTCACTGCAGTCCTTATAAAAACTATATCATATCGCTTCTTTTTTTATTTGCTACTGAAAAAGAGAATCAATGAAATCTCTTAAAATTTGGACTCTATTCCAGCGGGTTGTCCTGCTGTTGACCGCCATGGTTGTCATTGTTATTATGTGAATCCCTTGGTGAATCAGCTCAAGTAAAATAGGAACAAATTCATGAGAGGACGAGTCCCTATCTACTCATTTACTCCTTTGTTAAGCTGGTTCACTTAAACCCTATCAACAATGGAAGTGGATGTAGATTTGTGGATTTGTGGATTAGTTGCAAAATTAGATCAATTATATAGCTGCATGTAAATCTTAATAGAACAATAATGCATATTGAAAAAATACGAAAAAGAGGACATATGAATTTTTACCTTTTCAAAACCTTATGTTTGTTGCATTTATTTGGATGATAGCAGTAGAAAAAGGGAGGTAAATATGGACAAAAAGGATGTCAAGATAAAGCAGTTCTTAGACTCTACATTCCCCCACAATGGAGGTTTTGTATGTCCTCATACAATACAAAATTATCATTTTTATGTATGTATTTTAGATACCTTTTTCAACACATCCAAGTTTCACTTTCTCCTTCTTCTTGGCAACTACTACCATCCTTGGCTTCCTCATAAGGATCTTATATTTCAGGTTAATGATTTCTCTTTTCATGGTCTTGTTTTCATTCTTTAATTTGTAATTATTTTTATATCATAGACTTAAGTGAAGTATGAGGTTATCACTTTTGGCAATTTGAATTCCATTTTGTGCCTTCATAGTTTGATTATCAATTTTGAGGTACTTGTTTAATGTCTCTGGCTCAAGATTTCTTGTTTCAAGACATTAGATAATGGAGGTTTGTTGGGTTGTGTTATATTCTTTCCACGGCGAGCCTCAGTAGTGAAACTAGGGGGTTAGAGGGGGGGTGGAGCCCCCCATTCATTGCATAGTGGGGGGGAGGCAGCCCCCTGTATCCGAGGCATTTGAGGGGAGTGGTTAGACCCCCTCTGTGGGGTCCGGGGCTGCACCCTAGGGAATTTTTTTTTGGACCCATGCTTTTGTGCGTGGTTTTCGCACATGGTTAAGGGCACGATGGTTTTTGGTCCATGGTATTGGATATATATATGTATTATAACATTGAAAGGAACATAACAAAAAATCAATATGGTAGTCCCGGTTTCGGGAACCATGGGAAAATCTTTGTATATATATTTTTATGTGTTATGCTCTCACTATTGTTTATTTTATTTTATTAGAATTCATATGCAGATAATTTATGTATGGGGTTAAAACCTACAAGGTTCTTGTGGCTCATTAAATTGGTTGATTTCTTCTTCTAGGCTTTGAATTGATCCTTTGGCGGCTGCTTCCTTTCTCTCTAATGATTCTATGTAATCATAGATTTCTTCCTGTACAGGATCAATACCTGGGCTTTCTATTGGACTCCTTTGACGTGGGATGAAGGGAGGTGGTGATACCCTTGGTGATAGTCTCGGTGATGCTCTTGGAGAGTTCTTGAGATCTTTAGATTTCTCCTTTGACTCAAGATCAATTTGCTCTGCAACTTTTGAGGCTTCCTCTTTCACTGTGTTCAATCTAGTGCTTCTTCTCAAACTTGTGGTCGGTATCCTTTGAATCTTATTTTTCCTAACCTTTGGAATTTCTTTCTGAGGCAGGGTTTTTATTGGGGGTAAAACTTCTATTTTCTTGCCGGCTTTCTTTCTTCTAAGACTTTCTATGTTCATTTTTTGCAAAATTTCTACAATTGGTAGATCATCCTCTAACAAATCTTGTTGATGTTGTGGTTCCTATTCTATTAATGTCTCAATTTTTCTCTTTCTTCCTCTTAGGGTTCTACTACCACTTTTTTTTTCATGGTTTTTATCTTCAATGTGATTTCTCACTAGAAAATCTTCCCAATTATCACCTATGCTGTGAAGATGAAACTTGATCAAAATTTTTACTAACCCATGACGATACATTATGTTGTCTATAAACTAGATTTTCTTGTAAACACTTAATGTCATTTTCTTAAGGCTATTAAAAAAAAAGTATGGAAGATTCATTTGATGTTCTTCAAGGAAATTCATTAATAGCCTAATGTGATATAAAAACATACACCCGAATCGACCTTCACAAGTAACAAATTTCTGAAGGATAAGGAGCAATTTTATGCACTTTTGAGGGTAGAGCTAGGAATACCTTTTCTAAAGACAATACTATGCATGCTTGGATTTTTTAAGAAATTTTTTCAGTCTTCCCCATCGATTCCTCTATCCTTGAACAAATTTTCTCCAACTTTATGCAGTCCGGTGGCTTCTACAATTAGGGACTACCACTGCAAACTTGACATCATCTATTTTTGACTTTTGTACCATCAAAAGACCATGAAAAGGTTTTTGTCACCTACCTATGGAAACCATCAAACATTTATATGAAATCTAGCCACTGAGATTTTTTTAATAATTCTATGGTCTAAGGGTATCCTTCCAAAACTTTCCTTCTCATTGCCTCTGTTCGAACATTAACGCCCATGGTGAGAGATGTTTCATCTCAAGAATTGTTTTACTTGACAAGGAAAATAGTCTCAATAGTGTTTCACTCTTAGGATGGAGAGAATGTATGCGTTGAAAGAAAGAGAGAACAAGCATGTATAATGAAGGTTCACAAGGATGAGTTACCCATTTGAGTGCATTTAATTCAATGATTCAACGATCAAATCGATGGATCCAAAATGGAATTTTCTCTTCATCAATAGTCCTGATTCTAACTGCACAATTGTCAAATATTTTTTCAACTTCGTAAGGTCCAAGCCAATGAGTTTGGATTTTTCCTTGGAAGTTCTTGAAATTTTAATCTAAAGGTAATTCCCAATATCCTGGATGAAATTTTATTTCTTTGATCTATTTTTCATGCCATATGGATCTCTATTGTTGAACTAGGTTGGTATTTTGGAAGGCATCTTATCTTATTTCATCAAGCTCATTGCGTTCTCCCATCCTTTGCTTTTGTGCTTCTTATAAGTCAAGATCCAACTGGAGTATTGTCTTATAGGTCTGGATCTGGAACTCTATTGGAAGTAAGACTTGCTACCCATAAATAAGTTCATAGGGAGTATGTCCTGTAGTGCTTCTCTATGTAGTTCTAAAGGTCCACAAAGCTTCTAGAAGCTTTTCTACGCAATCCTTTCTATGTAAGTGTACAGTCTTGGTGAGAATTGATTCAATCACCTTGTTTGTAGACTCAACTTTTCCATTGGCTTATGGATGGTATGGAGTATATTTTTGATGCTTGATTTTGTACTATTCCACAAGCTTCTGCACTACTATGGATGTAAATTGTGTTGCTTGATCTTTTACAATTTCTCTTGGGACACCAAAACGAGTTAAAATATCCTAAAAAAAAAATGAAACTAAATCATTTTTAGTAGCAAAAGGAGGTGTTTTATTTTCTACCCATTAAGTGACATAATCAATACATACTAAAATATACATTTTTTGTTTTGAAGGTGGATTTATTGGACCAACAAAATCTAACACCCATTTCTCAAAACGTTCAATGAGTACCTGAGGTTGTAGTGGCATTTCATTTGAAAGAGTATGTTTCCCCATCCTTTGACAACTGTCACATCTTCTAACATATTCTTTGGTATCCTTGAAAATGGAAGGCCAATAATATCCTAAGAGAAGGATCTTATAAGTAGTTCTTTTGTCACAAAAATTTCCTCCACATGGTTCATCATGGAATGCTTTAAGTATTTCCAGTAGCTCATCTCCTCAAACACATATTTTGATGATGAGACCTAGTTTGTTTTGTGCAATTCTTCATTTATCCATGCATAGGATGCATTGTTTTGAATTATCTTCCTCTTTTCTCTAGGAGACAAACGAAATGGTAATTTCCCTGTAGCTAAATAATTAGCAATATCTTCATACCAAGATGCTTTAGTATATACTACAAAAAGATATTCATCAGGAAATTTATCCTCCACAGGTTTATTATTTTTATCATTTTGAATTCTAGATAAAAAGTCAGCAATTGTATTTGTTTTCTAGGTCAATCTAGAATGGTGATGTTGAATTCTTGCAACAGTAAGAGCCATCTAGTTATTTTTCCATTAATGATTGGCTTATTCGTTAGATATTTAATGGTAGAATTATCTGTGTGAATGAATGTTTCATAGCCACTTATATAATGTCTAAATTTATTAATGGCATGAACTACAACTAAAAACTTCTTCTCAGTTACAGTATCATTTAACTCTGATGGAGTTAAATTTTTACTGGTATAATAGATTGCATAAAGAGTAAGGCATTTCATAAC
Organism: Pinus taeda; assembly: GCA_000404065.3. NCBI lineage: Eukaryota > Viridiplantae > Streptophyta > Pinopsida > Pinales > Pinaceae > Pinus > Pinus taeda. The sequence continues at coordinate 127,427 of APFE030845265.1, forward strand.
ATGGCTCATAAGGGTATGTCTGAAGCATCAATTGATATATGGAAAGGCAATTTCCAATTAGTTCCTTTTAAAATAGGTGCTTTAAAGATTTTCTTTTTCAAAGTTTTAAAAGAATTTTGACAATCAGAATCCCAACTGAATTCATAGTCTTTGGTAAGTAGTTTTAAGAGTGGAGATTAAAATTTTGTGAAGATTTGTATGAATCTTCTATAGTATCCAGTAAAACCAAGAAAACTCCTAACATCTCATTGAAAATTTGGTACTCATAATTTAGAAATGACCTCTACTTTAGATGATTCTACTTTAATTCCATCTCTTGAAATATGCTGACCTAAAACAATTCCTTCATTAAACATCATAAAACATTCCTTGTGACTTCAAAAAATATTTGTTTATTACATATTATTAAGTTTTTGTATAAATTCTCAAGTGCCTCTTCAAAGAATCTTCATAAGTTGTGAAATCATCCATATATACTTCCACAAAATCATGAATAAGGTCAACGAAAATTCTGAGGATTTCTCTTCTTAATGTTGTTGGAGCATTACATAATCCAAAAGGAAGTACTTGGTAAGCATAAGTTCCCATGGATAGGTAAATTTGGTTTTATCTTGACCCTCAGGTGCTACCCGAATCTGATTGTATCCACTAAAACCATCCAAAAAATAAAAACACTTTTTCCCTGCCAATGTGTCTAAAAATTGATCTATGAAAGGAAGTGGAAAGTGGTATTTTAACGTTTCCTTATTCAAATCCCTGTACTCGATACATACTCTCCATTTTCCATTTTTCTTAGGAACGATTATTAGGGGTGAAACCCATTAACTGTCTCATATTGGATAGATGAAGTTTACATTCAACAAGTTTTATAATTCCTACTTAACAATTTCATTCAGATTTGGATTCATTCTTCTTTGTGGTTGTCTAACTAGTCTCACACTTAGTTCAATGTAGATACGGTGGATGCAAGTTTTAGGATTAATTACTCTCATATCAGCGAATTCTCGTGCATAAGTAGAAGAGTGTTTTTGTAATATTCTGAGTTGATTTTTCTGTAATTCTTCCATGTTTTCATTAATGTTCAAAGTTTAGCCTAGAAAAATTTCTATTGAAGAATTTCCAATTTTTTCCATAGGGTGTAAAAACGGTTGTCTAGATGATAGATATTCAATTCGAATATGGTCATAATGTAAGGAGGTTTCATTTATTTCAATTAGATTTAAAATTTGGTCCTCCTCACTTACTTGTTCAGTTATGAGAATAGGTTGTATATCATCATCATCATCACCTATCCATTCCTCATTCACTATTTCTATTGTTGTTTTTGTACGTGGATACAATGTCAGTTGCTTTATATAGCTTCCATCTGAGATAAACATGTCAACTGATCTACAACTGATGAAGGCATCAATCATAGCTAACCAAGGTCTTCCTAGGATTAGTGGATGTCCCCCTAAATTATTGTTGGATATTAAAAACATGAAGTCGATAGGATATTCCCAAGAATATAAGGATACATTAACATATTCTAACACACCATGTGGTTTAATTATAGACCTATCTACTAATTGCAACAATGTTGGTGTGTATTGAAGATTAGGAAGCCTTAGTGAATCCATGAATTGTTTACTCATTATGTTTATGGGTGCTCCTAGATCAGTCAGTGCTTTTTGTATTTCAATTCCATTGACATGAATTTTCACAATGGGGCTCCCTGGATCTAGATATTTTTGTATTGTTACTTTCCCCATCTTGATGCCTGCAATTCTCCCAACTAATTGAATTCTTCTTATGTCTTTTATTTTTCTTCCTAATCTTTGTGTACTCAATTCCTTGATTTTTTTTGCAAAAATTGGTGTTTCTTTTATAGCTTGCAATAAATGAATTTTTATACAAACATTTATTAATTCATCTATTATATTATAATCAGGCAATGTGATTTGTTTTTCTACTCCTTCATCAATTTTCAACCATTCAGGAAAAGGTGGTTTAATGGATACTGAGGGTTTTTCTATAATAGGAGTATCATAAAAAATTATAGGAACATTCTCTGTTTGTTTATTTTCTTTCCGAGGAAGAGAGCTTTCTCCTTCAGATTGATTTTTATCTTTTTCAAGATTTTTCGTTGGCTTCCTAAATGACAACATGGGGTTTTGTTTTTAATACTCTACTAGATCTTAATTGAACATTATTTAGATCTAGTGGAGTTATTACATAGGTTTGAGGATTCTACCCTTCCATATTGTAAATAGGTTGTGACATTTAATTATTTGGATTCAGAAGTGGTTGTGGAGGTAATTGATTTGGTTTTTCTGCAAATGGTAGGGAGAGCTGTGTATTTTGATTTTGGATTTGAACTTGAAATAATTGATTAGCTTGAGGAATTTGATTAGGTTGAGGGATTTGATTAGTTTGAGGTAAGTATTATGGTGGGAAATTACGATAGGATGTTGAATATTGTTGATATTGAGCACAAGCCTCATAAGGATTTTTCCATCCCTGATTCCAAGATTGTGGTTGTGGCTAAGCCCAAGGTTGCCAAGATGGATTACAATTACTTTGTGAAGACTGGGAAAATTGTTGTGATTTAAAGCCTTGTAGTGATTTTCTTGAGAGTTCTTCCATGGTCTTTTGGCAATAAAACAAAGAGGGTCTACTTGTTATGGTATTCCTTCATCATTAAATACAACCTTACGACCTGGTAGAGAAGGAACTTATTTAGTATCATGGTTATATTCACATATGGCACAAGTTTTTATGGTTTTTAAGTCTAAAGGACATTCTCTTAGAGCATGCTTCTTTCTACACCTGGAAAAAATGATGGATAATGCAACATTTTCGGCCTTTTGCTTGTTTTGTATTTTAAGGGTGTCAATTTATTCATTAAGGCTCCCTAAAATATTTTTCTTAAAAGTATGAATAAGGCTTCCTAATTCTTCCTTAATCACTAACCCAGCTACATATTTATTAATTCTTGATAGGAGAGGATCCCTAAGACTTTTTCCAACTCATGTTTTACTCGAGATATGTACACATAGACCACAAATATCTACAAATAGTAATCAAGAAATATCTTCTTTTCTTGTCATGTTAAGGAGATAAATCCAGTCATCTCTGATAGATTTGAGTAGGAGGGATTTCAAAGTTTCCTCATCTGCACTATCCATTTTTTCACTTTTAAGATTATAAGCAAATCTCTCCACTAAGTATTTAATATTCTCATCTTCCTCTTGTGTCATTTTGAAGGTTTCATCCTTAACTTTTTCAGGCATATAGTAGGCCCTATATTTATCTAAGAATGTTTTTTTAATTTCTTCCCATGTCCTTATAGTATTCATTCCTAGACTCATGAACCACTTCAATGCTAAATCCTTTAAGGTAGTAGGAAACAATTTTAATTTTTGAGCATCATGTAGGTAATCATATGATCTACATAATACTTCAAATTCAAACAGAAATGTCTCTTCGAATTCACTTATTTATCCATGGAAATTAGGAAGAATAGAAGGTGAAATATTATTCATTGTAAGGGTTGTATCCTCATAAAAGATAGGAAATCCAAAGGGGTCTTGATCTCCTCCACCTCTACCTCTTCCTCTTCCTATATCTCTGCCTCCTCCTCTACCTCTAACTCCTCTAATCCTAGGTTGTTCACCATTGACATTGTGTACCTCTCCTTCTCCTTCTTCAACCATGATGGATTCTTCAATATCTAGTTCTATGATAGAATATTATAATTCTTCTTGTTCCTCTTATTCACTAGGAATTTATAACTCCTCATAGAATTTGTTCACCAGTGGAAGACAGAAAACCTACTCCTCTATTTGGGGATGTTCGATATTCTTCAATTATAGCCTCAATTGATGAAGTAGGTGAAGTTTTGGATTGGATTTCATATCTTAAGACCTCAGGAAGTCTTTGTTAGCCTATGGATGGAATTTGATCTTGAGTGGATGGTGTGGAAATTATAAGTCGTGGTGGAGTGGGTACAATTGTGGGAATGAAGCTTCTTCATCATCCTACAAATCTACCTCTAGAGTTTCTTTTCCTATGCATGTCATGTTTTTATTTGTTTTTTTTTAACTTCTATTTTCACTTCCCCAACAATGACACCAAAATGTTTAGCTAATTTAATGTTATTAAATTGTAAGCATAAATTATTGACCATGGTAGGTGAATTGATGAAGTGAAAGTGAATTGTACATGCAACAAGTCTTTTATGTCGTTAAGGTGATTATGTTATCGTTATATAAGTTAATGTCAAACTATAGAATTAGTGTTGAGGCGATGTTATTATCTATACTATAATGTTATTCCTAAGATTTTATCGTTAATTTATTATCCTAAATGTTATCTCTAGAATTAGTTATGATTGAATTGAGTTTTCAGAATGATTGAATAATGATTTTAACTCTTTTCAATAGATGTGTTATGTTAATATTCCTTTCAACTTATCAATTACTTTTGGAATTTTTTTATGTTCTAGCTAAAAAAAGCTAACTATGAAAACATGAAATGACATAAAGAAAATCCTAATTTATCAATTTGGAAATGAAATGTGCTTGAATTCGGAAGCTCAAAAAGACTACCACTGTTATCTACTGCAACTTTATTTCAATGCAAAAAGAAAAACATAAACGAAATTACTCAGTTTATGCTAGGTATTAAGAAAATAAAATGAGAGAAATAAAAATCAATCAAGGGAACCTACTCGCTATCTTCATTGAACTACATCTTAAAACAATGAAGACAGGGCATCCATCAATTAAATCTATGAAATAATAGTTGAAAAGGAAAATCTAATTACTGTGAATTAGAGACCCGATCTGCGTGCAGTGGCGCTCCATGAGGCATTTAGTGGCCTTAGATCAACAAAACATAAAGTATATGAAATAAGAACTTTTCATTAAGCGAAAAAATGTTCTAAAGGATGCTCAAACTACATATAATGGTGCACGCATTACATAGAGCTGATAGTTGGTACTCATCCATTTCTAGATCAAAATCTTCCATAGTCTAACGGATTTCCTCTTCCCATTCTACAGCTAGCCTCCTAACTGGGTTGGAGCTGTTGGCATGGTAAGATTGGGTCACTTCTTCAATTATACTTGAAGACGACTTGTGCACTCGACTCATCCCAGTCACCCCACAATGAGGCTGCCTTTCTCTACTTTCCCAACGATGAGGCTTCCTTTCTCTACTTTCCTTGTCCTCAACTTCCACTACCATTTTTCTTTGTACCCTTTTCTTGAGTCATTCTATTGTCATTTCCTATCAAATACTATTATTTTCCCACACTAACCTAGGGTCGTAGTTTGGGTGCTTGACATTGCCAGAGGTCATGCCCACACTGTAAACCTACTTCAAATTCAAACAAAAAAAGGAAAGTAAGGAACCCACTCCAATTATTGTGACTAATTAAGTGCCAACAAAGGATTATATTACCACCGTTTACAATTTCAATTATCTACCTAGTGCAAATCCTGAGCGAACTGGTCGTGCCTACCATTTCCAGAGCATCGGTGTTATAACACCACTTTCAATCAATAATTATCTTTGTCAACAAAACATAATAACAATAATTAAAAGGGGATTCAAGATAGCCACAAAACTAAGCCCATAGACCATCAAACACTTTGTTACATGACCCACTATAGAATGCATAGGTTGTGGGAATCACAACCCCATACAAAATGACCAACTTCAATTTCTTAGCATCAAGTTGTACTAAACAATGAAAATATAGTTGATTTCTATCCAAACAGAGGTTCCCAACCTGAGATATTTGAGTCCACAAGACTAGACTGACCCATAAACTAGACAACAGGACTTCTCCACCTTCTCTCCTCTCCCACCAGAGGGTGTATCTATATTTCCGTGAGCCCCTGTCTCTCTCTATGTTGAGGTAATTTGGATCCACCCGCTAATTATCCATAGACCCAACCCCCTTTTAGCTCTTCCAAACCATTGCGAGGGGAATTTCCACATTCATAATGCTATACAACCCCGGCCTTGCATGCACCCATGCAAGAAAGACATATCCCAAAATCTACTAACAGTGGGATAAGGAGAAAAATTGACATAGACCCGATCTAGAACCTAGTGAGGCCATGCCTCTAACACTTCCAGTGCCTGTCACCCCATACCAATTCCCTAGACCAGGGTTCAATAAACTACTCCATTCTAAATAAATTTGCAGGGTTAAGGTTGATAACATACTAGCAATTGTTGCCAATAACTAAAGACGCCAAAGATCTCCATCTATCCCAAATTCCCCTTACACACTGATTCCACAGGAGCATGATCACCCAAACTACCTTCCTCAACGAGCCAAACAAAATTCTTACCGTTCCAATTATCCTTAAAATTATATCACCTTCAGGCATTAAACATTCCACTGTTGTCGCCACTGCTCCAAGTGTTGGTTACATGCAAAGGGTGGACAGGTCGATCTTTAAGATCCACATTAATATATGGGCTTAGACAAGCCCACTAAGGCCGAATCGTACCTCAATTAGGGAAAGAGGGTTCCCAATATTATTATAAAGATAATAAAGTAAGAATGGGGGGTTGTGATTTTTCCACAACAAGAGGATAAGTGGATCCTTTCTCCTAGCTATTTTATTTATTCTTGTGTTGCATTTACACCGAAAAGGATTATATTTATTGATATTCTAGCATGCTTATTATAGGTGGCCAATAAATATGTTGTTCTAGTGCCTTTATATAATTCCATAGCCCACAATATATTCTCTATTAATTTATTTTAAACTCCTTTCATGAACCTTGGATTCTCCTCTTAATGAGGGAGTTAGTAATGCATAAAAATGAAATCGAAGTTGTTGGAGAGGACAATGGTGATTCTATGTCGAAGTATTTAAAGTTATCATGATCTGCTTCCTTATGACTTTCAATACTTTATGCTCTATCCCCATATTTATGTTAGGTAAAGTTGTCTCAGCATTTGAGTCAAGGTTGACTTGGTTAAACAACATTAGTTTAGGCACATGGCATAGTCTACCCATGGTATTGCATGTAATGGAGACTATAAAAGATTGGAAGATTTCATTGTAAGGTAGGCCTGGGACGTGAGAGGTGAAGGCTCACTTGGCCATCTTGGCTAGGATTTTGGCGAAGGCTAATGAGATCTCATTGGGTTCGTATTTTCCTCGGATTTGTGGTTTTCCTAGATAAACATGTGTTTTTATGTGTTTATCATTGTTGTTGTGTTTCGTTCCTCTTAGTAAATCTTAGTAATTAATTTATGTTCTCTGGTAAATTCTTAAAGAGTGGTGTTAGAGCCATTTTGGCTGTAGAAAGACATTTTTTTTTTGCCAAGGGTTGGTATTGGCCTAGTAGATAGAGAGATAATTGAGTTTTCTTGCAGATCTAGACCAAAATCCATAGGTTGTGACAAAAGTTGTACACTACAGAGTTATGGATAAGATTGGATCAACCGAGAAAAGAAACTAGGATGTGTTGATTTTGATTAGAGTAGATTGGACGAGTGGATCTAGTTTCTCTTGTTGCTACAAGGTGTGACTTTCCTATGCCAGAGCCCTAGAAGAATCCACTGAGGGAAATATCATGAGGATTGATTCTTCCTTCGTTGCCCACATTGAATACGGTTCTGATTAGGGAAGGTTTCATCACTACAAACTGATAACTATCATAGATGTGAAATTAAGATTGAAGGACATTTGTGAGAGGGGCTGTCGATTCTATAAAACACAGTGCACATGGTTGCTTGATGATGAAGGGATTGTGGAGTAGCACATATAGGAAGATTGGTGCCATGTTAAGCGGCATGCATAGGTGGAGGCGCAATCTATGAAATTGAAGAAAGAGGATCGAGTGGTGGATGGTAGTGAAAACGCTTGATCAAAAGTTTTCAAATTTTTACAGAAGCTCATTGCTCAGGTGGGTCATGGTAAAGCCATTATGAAAAGGTTGACTACTCCAGTGGGGCATGACAAAGCAGTCATGCAAAATCCTTCTGTTCAGGTGGTGTACAACAGAGTGGTGGAGTGGTTGGATAGTGGAGGCTAGGAGAATTGCAAGGGTTGTTATGCATATGTAATTTTTTTGTGACGAGTGTATGGGACCATGCTCGTGTGTTGTGTTCTGTGATCTAAATTTAAAAGAAAGTGTGTGCAAAATTTGATATAGCCAGCGCTAGTTCCCAGAAGTTTCATTATTGTTGCAACAATGTGGCAATTTTTCAAGAGAGCTAGGATGCTGATAACTAGAGAATTAAGCATGGCTTAGAGGCTAGCCATTTTCGGGCCAAGTTTAGCTTCAAAAAATAAAAAAAATAAAATGGTCAAGGAGAGATGGTTATAACCCATGGTCCATGAGAGTTGATAATTGCGTCACAGTAAAAAGCTGATGTTTTGGAGATATCCAATATGGAAGAGAATTTTTAAATGATCTATATATCAACCATTGGGAACAAAAACAAGCCCATCTAGTGGTGGTGGCATTAGTGGAGCTAAGAGGGTCATTGGCGAACTTTAGTCAATATTCTTTCCCTTTTGTCGAGAAAAGGAATCATGCCCACCATATACCATTCACTAAAGGAGGAGGAGTGCCATCACTCATTGGTGAGGACCGCTCAATAGAATGCATGTAATACTAGGGATCAAATATTGTGGCTTCGAGAAGAAAGACCCAATTTGGAAAGGCATAAAGCTTGGGTGAGAAGATTAGGGCTGGGATATTTTAAATATTTTGGTAAATGCAACAACTATCAGTTATGAAAATGGAGTGGCCAAAATATCAAAGAGATGATGGCGATGAGATCATTATTTTAGGAAAATAAACCTGTAGGTGGCAGACATGCTGGTTAAAATAAGCTCACAATAAAGCAAAAGTGGTATCTCTAGTGTGGTATATGATAATTCTACAATGATGTTCGAGGGGAATTCAAGATATTTGATAGAAAATTTTCAAATCTTCCATGGTTATGGAGATCAAATAGGCTCAAATTATGGAGAAATCACAATGAGAGAGGATGGGCCAAAATATAAATAACAA